>DWNE01006215.1:0-13253 GCA_018249875.1 Cecropterus toxeus | reverse complement strand
TCTAGCGTGAAACAGTTATAGCGTTTCGCCTGAAGAGTTAGGTTTCCGGCTAACTTACCCGTATATAAGAGGCGATCAAATAAGTCCTCGAGAGTAGCAACGCATCTGTGATCGACTTCAGATAGAACCCCTTTTCTAAATTAAGTCGCTTAGAAATGTCCATTGGCGGCAGTAACTTACCATCAGTTGGGCTGCATGCTCAAAATAAAAAAGGCGAAATCTTTAAGCTAAATTTTTATTATCATTCACTTACCAATGTTATTAAAACGCGTCTTTATTACAAAGTTACTACAATATCTTTCATCCAAAATAATAGTTAATAATAATGCAATATCACCTTCTTTATATATTTTTTCCTTAGCTCTGCGTAAATTGTAAAAAGCTCTTGCTGTATAAGCTGGGGATTTTAAAGGATAAACAGCAGAATAAATACTCATTAGTGTTAGAAAGTGGCATCAGCTTTAAAAGCTTCCGTATCTTACAAATTCTCGCGTGGATTCAAAGCTCTTTTTCTTCAAGACTTGCTTCAACGTTCTAACTACTAATAAACCAAAAGTTTTGCGGTAATTTAATAAAGTACATAGCTGGATGGTGCGATTCTTTTCAGAAATTACTTTTTTTTTTAAGCAACAAATTAATTATCTGTTGTATTAGGTAATAAATGGCCAGCGTATTTAGTTTGTTGCGTACTTTTGTATAGTTTAGTCATTCATATTTATAAATTACAAAACTATACAAAAAATTGAAAAGTTTTTTGCCATAGGTACTCTCACCTGTAAGTTTCTTAGCAAAGTTCTCTTTAAACATATAATAAGGTAATATTTAATTTTGTATAAAGTAAGGGCGGAATGAAATAATATTTTCTATGCAAATTTTAAAAATCTGATCATGTCTCGGAGTTGTATCTCTGATATGAATACGAATAATGTTGAAAATCGGTCCACAAATGGCGGAGAAATCGGTGAACATACATAAATAAAATACATACAGTGAAACATAGAACCACCTCCTTTTCGAAGTCGGTTTAAAAAAAATTATACAAAACTTTATTCATCTGTTCAGTATTTGGCCGAAATAATAAAAACATGAATTAATTAACTCATTATTCGGATTTTCTCACGAATAATACTGAATATTATTTATTTTATGGTGGTCACGAGACCGTTGATAACAACATTGGTGAAGTATTATGTGCAATAGGCTGACTGCAGACTGAAGACGGAGATATTTATACGACAGATATAACAACTGACTCCTTATTACGAATGTAACATAAGCAAATTTGTAACCTTAGTACTTAAGACTTTTGGGAGTAATAAAGAAAGTATTATTATTATTATTATCCGGGTAACCGGGTCAATCAATCAATGAGTTGTCAATGTCAGTATATCAGCCTTTTGATTGTTTTGTCAAAACGAACATACAATGATTCAAAATATAAGAAATATCAATATGTCGAATGACGTTAGCGGCCATTCAGATGGCAATCCATCGGAATTTGCGGCATATATATATAGTTATATGTTTACCATATATGTATATATGTCACAGATTCATATTACAACTAGCAGGCGAAATTAAAATAGTGTTTTGCTAAATACCAGCGACTTAAATCATACTCTGGTAATTTTAGACAGGTCTAGTAAAATTTACCTTTTTATACCATAACATAACCGACTCTAATGTGGACTTTTGTTTAAAAGTATCTATGGAAGCTTTCAAAGTTATTCTTGTTTAGGTTTCCCTACATCTCTGCTCCACTTCTCACCATCTCAATGCCTTTTAGTTTTTTCCCTGCGTCTGAATATACGATTCTCTTTAAGTCGCCTCAAACGGAAACATAACTTTTCAGACTGAATGCTTAGAATTGCTATTCAGTACTTGCCTTGAGCTTTATAAGAGTTAAACTGAGATTTAAATATTTATGACATGTTTTGTAAGCTTTACAACTTTTGTTATTTTTTGTAGAATAAGTATCAAACGAGTAGAGAGTCTATGATTTTAAGCTGATATTATCGCGGAATTGATACATTTTAATATGTGTACTCACGATATGCGGTTTTGAATTTCTTTTTCACAATCCATGTAACTGGGTCGAAATATCGGCAAAAAAAATCAAAAACCGTGAGTACCCGTAACATATTAAAAAGAGTAGGGAGTCTGTGTGATGGTAAATGATCACCACCACCCATCTATATACAACTTAATATATCACAGGAATTCTATCTGAAATCAAAGATACGTTACTACTCTTGAGGACTATGATGGTCGCCACACGTACGCGGGAACACATAAGCGGGCCGTTAATAGCATTTTTACATCGAAACGTTGAAATTTCTTCACAATAAAACATAAACATAAACGCTTTCTACACTTATAGCCCGCAGTAGGACTTTCTCCTGTGTCGTGGTTGCCATGGACACACAAAGACGAATATACAAACACCCAGATCCAGAACAGAAATCTAAACTCATCATTCCTATTTTTGTCTGGCCGGGGATCGATTTCGGGACCCACTGCGTGTCAAGCCAGTATGGTGGCCGCTCCGCCACGTGGGTCGTCAAATGTGTGGCAAATGAATGTATAACTGGTACTTATGAATTTAAGCTTCTTTCTTTGGAGATAACGGGTTCGAATATGCAATTATGTGCGATGTTAAGTTATAAAGTGTTTTAATAATTGCTACATAATTGAATAACAATTTCTTTCGCGAAGAAAATGATAAATTCTTCATGCATCGTTTTCTTTAAATCATCAAGCGTGCGGAAATGCGTACGAGATATGTAATAAATAAATAAAATATTATGGTATTTATATAATACTCGTTTCGAACTAAACCTTAACAGGCTATATAAATGAGGTATAAAGTTATATTAGGTTACCCGTTTTATATTTGTCTACAGAATAATATTATCTTTAGTCTTTTCTACTGACGTTTGTTATTGTTCCTTCAGTTAGCTTTATCAACAATTTCCAAGTTTGTTTTAAGTATTTTAACTAGAGATTCACTTTAAGTGAAGTTTTCTCACAGAAACAACATGGGTGGGTCGTCCGTAAATATTTTATAACTTCTTTGAAAAACCGTGTTTTCCACGGTACTTTTAAAAGGAAATTTTCTACAGAATTTCATAACAAAATTCAAGCTTACAACGAAATTTTCATTTTACGACAGAAATTTCATGCGCAGTTCATAGAATGCTATTGCTGTGATATTTACAGAGATAGCATAATATGTTATTACTATGAAACGCCCATGTAACATTAGAGACATTTTGTTTTTAATTACGCAGCGGTTCGCTGTAATATAACAGAAGTGACGATCAGGAGATTAATCTATAATTGAGATATTATTGCCGCATAGATTCTTTGCAATTGATAGCAAATAGCATGTGAGTTCGTTTTTTTATATGTTTAAGTAGTAAACGAGCATGGAGTCCACCTGATTTATACTTCTAGGATAAAACAAAACGTACGAACAAGATTATATAATCTAGCTGTTATAGATTTTCTAAAATATTTTAACATATATTAATAAAACTAGCTATTATCGTGGTTAATTTATGTCATGTTTTAGGAAAAAAAAGCTTTTCGACTTTACAAGATTTGCGACAAACATTATCCATGCTAAAGTTCATTAAATAAATAAGTAGAGGTTTCCCTCATTCATGGCATGAACGCACGCCAAAATGAATACACAAACATCCAGATCACGAACAGAAATCAGAATTCATTATTCCGATATCAGTCTGGCCGGAAATCGAAACGCAAAACCAACTTAGCGTGAAAGTCGTTCAGTATTTCTGACATGCCGAAATACCGAAAGAGATTAAATGGTTCAAATTCGGTAATATTGACGTTTCATTACACTCAAATACACACATTCATTATACGGTTGTCAAAAGATATTCGGGACGAGATCCCAGGACCTAAGTGGTGAAGTGAAAGTACCAGTGATGGAACCAGTGTAGTTCGACCGGGGAGGTACCATCACTATTTCTAGCTTGAAGCAGTTCCTGCGTTTCGGCGGAAGGGTGTGGTTGCCGGCTCACTTTTATATGAGGCGATCATCTCAGTCCTTCCTATCAGGAGTAGCAACGTATCTGTGATAGACTTCATTTGGAACCCCTTTTCTATATGAAATTGCTTACAAATGAACCCTGTGAAAAGAACCCTAATTCTATATGAAGTTCCTCACAGATGTCCATGGGCGGCAGTGGCTACGTACCATCAGGTATACTGCATACCCGTTTGCTGCTTCAATGTAAAAAAATGTGAATTGGAGACGGAGGTATTTATAATGTTTTTTACACCACTAGTACGCAAAACCGCAGACTTATCATACAAAAGCCATAACTTTAAAGTGAGTAACATTAATAAGTCTCAATAACAAATTTGATTTAACCGTCTTGTTAACAAATATTTCCGAATTTATCAAAGAGATATTTACGGTTAAAATGTTCAAGCGACCAGACTACTAACCGGATCTTATTCAGAATATTACAACTTTGAATAGTGCGGCTAAGTTAGGATAAACCTGGTCCTGTCAATTATTGTTATCACTTAATGTAAGTTAATTCAAGCCTAGATTTCTGCTTCGTTTAGTGTCAAACGAAATCAACGAAATCTCGACGGGAATTGTAACTACTTAGATGGGTCTAGATGGCTAATTTATGCAAATAAATCAAATTATATACAAAGGTCCGAAATGTTTCAGTTTTATTTTAAACTTTTGACATTTAAATAAAAAAATATATACAGCTACAGGTTTCATAACATAGCTACAAAGGAAACTCATTCATGGTTACTGATTAAAGCCGTAAGACGTTCTTAATAAAAAGATCTTATTACTGTTTTTATATAGGACTAGCCGTGTCCCGTGGTTTCACCCACTACTACATAAGAAAAAAACACACAAATATGATGGTGTGAACTATTCAACACAAAAATATTTTTTCAATTCAAACCAGTAGTTCCTGAGATTAGCGCATTCACCCAAACAAAAAACTCTTCAGCTTTATAAATTAGTATAGATATAAATTAGAAAAAATATAATCTTTATCAATAGATATTTGAAACAACTTTACATTGAACAAGATTACCATTCCCGAGGACTGAACAGTAACTTTATGTATAAGTCATCTATACCATCTATTATTAAAGTAACCAAAAATAAATAAACAACTTTCAATTCTCATAAACCCAAACTAGAATTATCTCTAGTATCACGATAGCCATGACACATAAAATAAGAATACACAAACACTCAGACCCGGAATAGATATCAAAATTAATCATTCAGATATCTGCCTAACGGAGATGGAACCCGGAAACTATTATGTGTCAGACCAGTATGTTCATCTCTCCACCAAGTAAGTTAATAAGTAAGACAAGAAACATGTAAATATGCAACATAAAAAAGTAAAATTACCAAGTATTTAAAACTATCTATACTAAGAACAAAAATTAAGGGGTTAGAAAAAAAAACGAAATTTTTGGGTAATATTCAATGAGTTGTAATTCCGAGGGAAATGATCGTACAGCAAATTGTAGTTACAAGTATCTAGCTTTCGGTTATGACCAATATTTTTTTTTCTGTTTTAGTCTGGAAAAATCTTAAGAAAACTACCAAACAAAAGTTTTTACAATTTTTTTCTCGTCTAAAAAAAGGCTTAGGGACTTCAATTTTTTTTCCATCATTTCACTTCAAAGCTCTTGTAGAATATTATTGCCCTTTAATTTGATGTACTTAAAAAGTTCTCTTTGACTTTCATAATCAATAACTCTGGATATAATGATCGTACAGAAAATCGACAGGGGATTTCAATCTCAAGATTTCAATCTTTACGATATCCCCTATAAGATACCGTGAATGCCTTTGGACAAAATACCTTGAAAAAAATTTATTGAAAAAGCGACATAAATAAGGATATTTGTATAAGTTAGTATAACTTTCGAAAAAATGGATGAACGAAGGATATCGTTGGTAATTTTTCAACCTTGAAGTGTCCTGAAAAATTCCTGAAAAAACCAAATCAGTGCGAGTTTTTTAATGCCTTGAAGCTTCGAATTCATTGTTTTCACAAAAATGACCATTATGAGCAATTTTTCGATTTTTATTCATTTTTAATAAAAAGAAATTAGTAAGCAATAATACAATGTAATTAAAAAGTATTTCAATGGAATGTACAAGTGTAAAAGATATTTACTAACCCCAGTTTAGTGGGGTTTGGTACTTCTAGGCGTCTTCTTCACCGAACCGACGGTCACCAGACAGAGATCAACAGACCAGGGATTTCCCACAGGAGCGGTCGTCCCCAGTTAGTCATGTAGGGGCACGAACCCTTTACGTGTAAATCTCTGACACTTGCAACGCCATAACTTAACCTTATATAATAAATGTACGCCCAGTATTGTACGCCCAGTGAGGCAGGGCATAGAGATATTTTTTTCTGTATCTACTACATATTATAACACCTGTTCTGTATCTATGTTCCACAATAAATATATTATGAATTATAAAACTTAACGATAAAGCATACGAGAGACATATCTGATATAAAATAATCACTTTTGGCCATGGACATCACCCACAAGACAGAACTCAACAAGTGAGTCATCAATATAAAGCCTAGTTTATTGGCGATATATGTTATGGAGCTATTAAATGTTTAAGGCGTGAAAGGGCTTTTATGATTACGAGTAATGAACTAGTAACATCAATTAGTTTCTTGATTTTTCTTAGCGATAGTATAAGAAATTAGTCTTTTAATAAAACAGTTAATTGCACGAACACTTGCAGATAAAGTTCTTTGACACATAATCTTTTAGGTAATTGAGAAGGTTAGTTTACTTTTAATTTTAGCTTGGCACACTCGAAGTCTCATGTTCAAAGAAACAAAGCCAAAACTTTTAGGTAACGTGTGTTGTAAATATCAGTTACATTAGGTGCAACAAAAAACCATAGGGAGTAAGCGTTCAGGCCTTTTCTATAATATTAAAATTAGCGTAAGAATTTTACCGACTGTTCGACTGAAGGAAATTTATTTTTACCCAAGTATACAAAAACATTTGAACCTATCTCGGCGAAAATAGTATAAGATAAAGAATTTTGCAAGATATTTATACGTATATTGCCTACGTCTGAACCCAAACAATTATCGTTCGTGCCTAGCCTCTTTACGAGTACTAATACGTGACGTTCAAGTTTGCTGATTGTCCTGAGTAATTTTCAATTGAAACTCGGCCTTTTCATTGAGGGTCTGAGGTTAAAATCTCAGGAATTGCACAACTAATGTTTGTAAAAAAATGTGCGTATTTTAAATATTTACCACTGGAAACAGGAAAACAAATCTTGAAGAATGGTTTCTTGGTTGTGTAGGTACACATTTGAAAGTTCTCTAAAAAAGTTCTCAAAAATGTCTAAAGTCTACCAATTTGCACTTGACCAGCGCGATGGACTATGCCCTAAACCCCACATTCTGAATGGAGAACGGTGCCTAGATGGGACAATAGTGGGTTGACCAGAATTTTCACTCCTTGAATCAAACAATTAAGTAAATGATTTGGATTGATAACGTTTTCCGTATCAAATCCAAATCCAAATGGTGTTTTAATACATTTTCCAACCATTGCTTAAGTGAGGTCACTGTTTTAATAGATTCCGTCCCATAAATTGTCTTCGTGACACTTACCCAATTTCACTTTCATCGCTTTACTGGATTTACAAGTACGATAAATCTTTTATCCTTGTTGATAGTTTTAATCTGATCTAAAATGATTCCGGTTTTTGTTAAAGTGAAAGTTCTTTAGAATCGTTTCGATTTGAAATCGATGTGATCGACCAACACATAAATGTATAGCATTAAGATGGTGAGAAAATGAGATAAAATTCATTACACAATATATATGTAACTAGCTGTACCACGCAGTTTCGACCGCGAATATTAGAGGACAATCTATTGAAAACAAACAAACATAGCGTTATGTCATATGACCTAAAGCCTTTCTCGATAAATTTGCTATTCAACACAAAAATATTTTTTCAATTCGAACCAGTAGTTCCTGAGATTAGCTCGTTCAACCAAACAAACTCTACTGCTTCATTATATTAGTATAGATATAGCCTATGTCACTCTGCAAACTAAGACAATTCTAATGATATGTCCTAGTCACGAGCCTTTTGGGCTGCAGCGCGTACCAAAGAAATGGACATAGGTACATACAAACAAACATACACATATACGCTCGAAAAACATTACCCTCCTTCTGACGCAGTCAGGTATAAATACATTGTAATTAAAACAAGAATTTTAATAAATATTAAAATTCTTAATTTAATTTCAATGTTGTTTATTTTAATCCATGTTACTTACAGAATATACAATGAAACTAGAATTATTTGGATTTGTATCCCGCTGACGTGCATGCTTGTGACGTAACAAAAAAGTGCTTATATGGATTACAACCTTTCATCCCCTTGAACAAATTTGACCCTTTCAGTAATCTTCTGTTATTTCTTTACTACGCCATATAAGGCGCTATTGGGACGATTTCATGCTTCTGTTTCCATAAGCTTAGTAGTTTCTTAGTCTGACAGTGATAATTCTTATAAGTAGATTAAATCTCTGAATTAATTCTGTAGCGTTCTATTGTACTTTTGATGTGCATCAGCTATAAAACTTATACTAGATGATGAATAGATGATTTAATATTTTTAGTAACACACTGGTTTGGCTACTCTCTATATTTTTAAAATGCACATTATTCGCCATATCCGCGATATCACACCGCCTGTTCGCATTATCGTAACTGTGATGTAAGTTATACAACACTCGATAAGTATCTTAAAATGTAGCGTTACACGAAATCTAGAACGAATGATTACGTGTTACAATTTGATATGACGTTGTATATAGTATAATAATACTAATAATAATTTACCAGTTGGTAGAAGTAGTTCGACCGGGGAGCTACCACCGCCACACCTATTTTAGCGTGAAGCAGTTCTTGCGTTTCGTTGGAATGGTGTGGTTGCCGACTCACGTGTATATGAGGCGACCATCTTAGTCCTTGGGAGTAGCAACGCATCTGTGATCGACTTTAGATAGAACCCCTGTTCTGTGGGAAGTTGCTTACAGATGTCTATGGGCGGTAGTAACTGCATGCTCGTTTGCTGTTTCATTCTTATATTTAAAAAAAAGTTAGTATATTATAGTTAGTATAATAATATAGTTAGTAGGATACATCAGTTTAATTGGGGGTTACCAACATTTAGTCGACAAAGTATAGCATTTAAAATTATGCAATAAAAATATAGTACACATGTAAAACATAGTATTTTATGGGAAAAACGTAACATGTAAACAAAAATATACTTACTTATATTTTAATAAATCTGTACTTCTTATATTTCTTGTTTGAAGTATAAGTGTCATGCTTTTATTAAATTTAATGTAAAGAGGCATTCGCATACTTCGGTTTTGGAACTGGTGGATTTATTTGTTAGATTATAGTCAAAAATTTTTTTTCCTATTTATTCAAACACAAACCCAAAATATAGTACAATACTATATATTATAATACGGTTGGCAACCCTAAGTTTATGGTCATTGAGTAAATGCGATGTATTTTATGCTCTATCTGTTACAGTAATTAATTATCCTCCTTCGCATAGTATTACAGTAGATGGTATTTGTAAATGTACTTTGAGTAAGGAGCTAATTAAATGTCCGGCGGTTCAAAGACGACAAAATGCTACTAAACGGCTCCTCGTTAAGTTTAGACTCAGTTTTATGGAGAGTAAGGAACGTTAATTCTATTCGTAGCTCTTGTCCGCGATGGGATTATACTGAGCCCTTATGAAGCAACCTTTATTACCCTAACAGTAGGATTGAGGACCCGAGGACTGAGATGGTCGCCTCATATATAAGTTAACCGGCAACCACTACTCTTCCAACGAAATGCAAGAATTGCTTCAAGTTGGATATAGGTGTGGCGGTGGTATCTCTTCTATCGTACTACACTGGTTTTATCACCTTAAAAATTAGTTTTGTAGGAACTACGCAAACATGGCTGTAATGTGCTTTGTAAGCACAGGTTTCAACCCAGAGCTAAAGAAGGCCTAAACATATGTAGTCACATAGTACGATTGCGGTTTAGTGGAAGAATATACGGGTTGAACTTTAACCCTAGCCGGTTACTTGCAATTCATCTATTCATATGATGTCCCACGAGGTTTTACAACTGCTGTAAAATAATAAGCTTACGTCTGATTAACGTGCCCTCCGAAGCAGGGAAAGCGCACGAAATTTTAACCATTAGCGGTTCAATTACGAAATACATAAGCAACGAAGCTAAGCACTCTTTTGTCATTATGTCGAAAAATATACGGGTTGAACGTTAACCCTAGCCGGTTATTTGCAATTCATCCATTCATATGATGTCCCACAAGGTTTTACAACTGCTGTAAAATAATAAGCTTACGTCTGATTAACGTGCCCTCCGAAGTGAGGAAAGCGCACGAAATTTAGCCATTAGCGGTTCAATTACGACATACATAAGCAACGAAGCTAAGCACTCTTTTGTCATCATGTCGATGTTAAAATACTGTAGTCACAGTTGCTACAATTGCGTAACTCGTCTCAATTTTGTGATTTTACATATTGTTGGCTGCCTGTTGGATTCTGATGCAAATTACCTATTCACAGCTCTTTATTGCGAGAGTATTATTTTAAAAGATATTTAGATGATATTAATTTGCCTAGTTTTATTGACTACCTGTACTGTAGATATTTACACCATTTACTCAAGTCCAGGCCTATAATTTAACATTTTATCAGAGACATTAAAGGCTCTAAAAGGGCTCTTAGCTAACTAACTTATAGCCTCACAATGTTCCTCCACCTAATATAAAGACAAAATAAACAGCTGTGTACAATAAAAAGTATAAAAATGCTTGGTTTTTTCAAGTACTAGGTATATTTATTTAATGTTATGTACTACAATAACGGAGGTGAGGAAGAGAAAAGGGAAGCAAAGACTGCAGAAAGCAGATATTCGAAGACAATAATTTATGTAGGCTATGTACCTATAGATGAAAAGACATTTTTTTTTGTATATATGAAGTAGCAAACGAGCAAGCAGCCCACCTGATGGTAAGTGGTTACTGCCGCCCATAGACATTTGTAAGCAACTTCATATAGAACCACAACTTCTATATAAAGTCTATCACAGATGCGTTGCTACTTCCGAGGACTGAGATGGGCGCCTCATATAAAGTGAGCCGGCAACCACACCCTTCCACCGAAACGCAAGGACTGCTTCACGCTAGAAATCGGTGTTGCGGTGGTACTTCCCCGGTCGAACTACATTATTTCTATCACCTGGCATATATGTAAAATATATCTATATTATACTTTCGAAGTTTTTTAAACAGGTTGTGAAGTAAAATAAATTGCACTTTATTCCGTAGCGCACGTGGACAACGAGATGTATCTCTCGCGCGCGCTGGAGAGGCTCGGCGGGAACGCGCTCAGCAAGGACTCGGAGCCGGATATCGGCGCCGCGTTCTTCAAATTCGCAGTCGTTACCAAGGAGCTGTCGGCTCTTATGAAGACGTTGGTGAGTTGTTTTATGTCATTTTAAATATCTGACGTTTTTAGTATTCTCATGTATTCACACTTTACATGTCGTTATATTATCAGAGGATTGAAATTGGTATATAGAAAAGTCCTTTTCTAAAGTTATTCTTCTATTGGTGACCTGTGTGGCGGTTTGCTCACCATAGCGGTTTGAAATTCGCGGCGGCACAGGCGTCTGAATGTAGATTTCCGATGTCTATTTCGGTCTGGCTGTCTCACCTTAGTGTTTTTTAAACGGGATCCACGATACAGGAGAATTCGTTGTTTGGGACTCTAAGCCTAGAAAACGTAATCCAGGTGACCAATAGTCTCATTGTAACGCAATTATTGCCACAACGTCTTTTAGAGAAATGTGTTATTCCCAGAAACAGATAACAAAACAGGATGATTATAGAGAACTAGGCGGCTTAAGGTATTGGTATATGTTAAAACAAAAATGTCAAATATTTATATAAATAAAAACAAACAGTCCTATTCTAGCGACCTTCGAATAAAACCACAATCAGATGCAATGTCACTATAAATTATATTTTCCGTGTTCATTCTATTTAGAGTAGTAAGCATTCGACTTGTAACGTGTGAGCCTTCGCTTCGTCGTAGTTTGTGTTTTGTGAGTAGTAGATTATCTACAAATGATAGCCAGTCCGCCACTAAACTGGTATGGCCCAGATACGGTTGTTTGCACGAAACGCTAACTGTTACGGCCGTTGTTCGACTTGAACGACACGACATAAAATTCTACAAATTGTAAAATTCACTTACAGATTTTCATTTTTAGGGTTCTGTAACCAATGAGGAACTAACAAAACGGGACTATATTGCTAAGAATGTTATTAAAACTCATTACTAATAAGGCTGCTATTATTACTGCCTATTACTAATACTCCTCTGTCTGTGATAGATAGATAGATAGTAATTTTCACAGATGATATATGTCTGTCGCCGCTGTAATAACAAATATTAAAACCAGAATTAACAAATATTTAAGGGGGTTTCCATACAAGAAACGTGATTTTTTGCTCGATATTAATAACGGCGATAGGTAGTTTCTTGAAATATTTACAGAATTCGCAGTTTGTTTTGTCATAGAAAATGGTAGGTACTGAAACCTTCGTGTGCGTCATTGACTCGCGCATGCCCCGTTTTTAAATTCGACGGTGAAATTACTCTGGGCAACAGCTTGCAGGAAAATAGAGCGGGCTTTCATGCAGGTTTTAATTAAGTGCGTAACACAATTACCTACTCTGGCCTCGTAGTAGCGGCTCGTTTAACACAGATTGTCACTATTTCTAGATAAACCCGTGCAAATACAGGCTAATGGAAAATGGATGTTCATGAGATTGATAATTACATAAAACCAGCGATGAGTGAGTTCATCGATCAAGAGTCTCCACACACAATGGGTTAAGTCACACATAACATACGTAACTATGTATGTCTACACATACACAAAGTCATTATTTAAATGTCTTTCGGGAGGTGGATTGAATCCGGAATTCCCTTCTGCTTATATGGCGTAATACCGGGCGTATTATTGAATACTAGCTGAACCCGCGGTTTCACCCGCGTTTAAAAAAATGTAATGTGACATACATATAACCGAACGTTTTTCGA
>DWNE01006214.1:0-13253 GCA_018249875.1 Cecropterus toxeus | reverse complement strand
GTCTCTTACCTGTCGTTTTTTCCGTTGCATCAGGTTTGAAATCACAACGATTCTAAAGAAGTTTCACTTCAAAAAAAACAAAATTTTCAACGACCTATAAGAAGAAAATCTCCGAAGAAAATTAAAATAAGAAAATGTAATCGGGCAACGAGAAACTGGAAACGTCGCCCGGGGCGGAAGTTGAACTCGCCACACAATATCTAACTTGACGACCATAAAAAAATAAAACGACCATGTCTAACTTGACGACAAAAAAAACGACAACATCTAACTTGACGATAAAACAAGTTTGCCAAATCTTGTTTTGGCCGCCCCTCAAAATGTGTCTCTGATTAAATGTGAAAGAAATAGTAGGTTCTTCGGGGCCCTCTGAGAATGGGGGCCCTGGGCACTGGCTTCGTGTGCCCTTATGGTAAAGGCGGTATTGATTATACCTATTTAAAACTAGTTTCAGAAGCACGAGTTAACACGTGCATTTTAATAATAACGTATTACAGTAGTTAACTTTTACGTATAAAATTTACAGCTCTCTGATAGACCATGTCAGGGAGAGCTCCAACAGTATCCTGAACATGACTAGTGGGGAATTAATTGTCAATACATATAATACATTACTGTAATACATGTTCAAATGAAACATTGTAAATAATTCTAAAATGAGTCTCGTTACTTTTTAAATACATTTTATATTATAAATAAAAGGAAACCTACTGCCAGGCTAAAGGGAGACAACTATTCCTAAATCGAAGTTATCATAGATTTTCAGAAAACTTGATTAGTGTTGTTAAGAATACTTGTGGCGACATCTCTCGGTGAAGGTCGGTACAGTGCAAATAAAATCACAATTTGTTTTTTGTATCCTGTAATAATAGTAAAATATATTTAACGTAATCGCAAAACGTAGTTATAAAAAGGAGAAATTGGCTAAATATGGTAAATATTTATTTTTACTCTGTTAACATCAGTTTTCAGCCTCACTGCTCAGGAGGTTTAAAGTTTAGTCTTCTACAGTTCCGTTTATTCACTTATTATTGCAAATTTGCTTATAAATTTATTTAAGCTACTAACAATTTTTGGTGATATATTATCGTGCTAATTATCTACTAATTTAAGAATTAGCAACGTAGCTTAATGATAATAATTAATCAATGATTTATTAGAAAGGAGTAATAACTAAAATTGTAGTATTAAGTCAAGTCGCTACGTAATCAAATAAAATAACCGTAAATGGGACAAAAACCACCAGTGTGTACGCGATCTTAGTTGCAAGAAATACTTTGTTTTATGTCGAGCAAAGGTCAAAGGCGATACGGTTCTTTGTAATTTAATGCGTGAACACCTGTTATACGACATTTTAGATTTACGGAAAACTAGGGTGAAAATTTATTGACTTTTTCCTTAAGAGAAATCGCTTTTTTTTTTTTTTTAAATCTTTATTTAAAGAGCTTTGCCTACTGGCAACGTCGCTCTGTAATTGCTACTATTACAATCTAGCTACATGTAATCTAATATAAATATAACAATATTTAATGATTTCTTATTCCTATGTTTACTAATTTATACAGAGCCTTAGCAAAATCTCCCAGAGGATAAGCCAAGGCACTATTACAAAAACCAGTATCCGACATTGTCCGTTTAGCAAAAATTTCTCCCCTATACGTCTCATTTCGTTTACATTCCATAAGTATGTGATATACATCTTCTATGACTCCGCATTGCGTGCATAAAGGCGAGTTTACATGTCCCATCAAAAATTTAAATTTATTTAATGGCATATGCCCCGATCGAAGTCTTAAAGCTGTAACTAATTCGTTGCGATGCATCGAACAATTATTAATCCAAGAGGCTGGCAAAGGTTCACACTGAATAGTCCTGTACCAAATTCCCTTCTCTAGGGATCGTTTATCAAAATACTCCTTCCATTGTTCGTTACAACATTTTTTGATTATATAAATGCAGTCTGTAAAAAATGATGGTGTACATATTGAAATTCCCTCGGAATATGCTTGTCTCGCTAAACTATCCGCTGTTTCATTTCCACAAATGTCAACGTGCGATGGAATCCACTGTAGAATAATGTTTTTCCCATTATTTATTAAATCTGAAATTGTAGTAATAATATTGTAGGCTATCGGAAAACATCGTACCGTCGAGGTAGTCCGAGCCAAATGTTGGAGAGCACTCTTTGAGTCAGTTAAAATGACAAAACTGTCATTTTCAATTGATTTCATGTAAGATAAAGCCTCCGAAATTGCTACAAGTTCAGCGAACATTATACAACAGCTATGTACAATTTTGAATTTCATAAAGCTATTAGTCTGTGAATCAAAAAAAGCTGCTCCGATCATTTGTCCATCTTTTGAACCGTCGGTATAAATTTTATAAGAATTGCTATATTTCTGATTTAAAAGATTATTGCATGTAGTTCTCAAATCGGAAACATTATAGAGCCTTTTCGCTTTTGTAATTAACGGAATATCGAGTTTTATAATGCCTTGCATGTCTAAATTTGTGACCCATGTGTGCAAGGAAAACATTTCAAGTTGATCACTTGTAAATATCGCAACATTCTTAAAGCACTCATTCGCCTTAAGCAATAAGGGTTTTTTACTTCTTTTCCATCGCTGTCTATTACAAAGAGAAGACATCTCTTGCACGAGTGCAATAAGTGGATTATCAGCTAAAGATTTAGTTTTAAGCCAAAATTTTCCAGCAAGGTACAAGCGTCGAATGTGTAATGGCTCTATACCTAGTTCGCTTTCCATTACATGGATCGGAGTACTTTTAATAAAACCGCCAATAATTCTTAATGCCATATTTTGTACCTTGTCTAATTTGTACAGATGCGTTTGACAACTTACATCATATAGAAAACTGCCATAATCTAAGCGGCTTCGAATGACTGCAACATATATTTGTTTTAAATGGATCGGATGTATACCCCACCCTGGCCCTGTTAAAACTTTCAGTAAATTTAAGTATCTTAAGGTGTTTTGTTTAATTTCAGTAATATGTTTAGACCATCGGAGAGAACGATCCAACCATAGGCCCAGATACTTTACATTCTCGACCACCTCTAAAGGTTGATTGTTAATAGTTACTGATATTGCAGTTCGCATAGGGCTTTTTTTAAAGACGCATATCTTTGTTTTAGCTGGGGATATTTCTAATCCTAAATCGTTTAAAAGTGTATGAAGATCATTAACTGAGTACTGTATTCTAGTAACACCATTATATATATTTTTACACGATGAGTACATAACAAAATCATCTGCGTATTGAAGGATATCTACATTATTAATGTTTTCCATTATTTTAAGTGTAGCGATATTGAAAAGAAGCGGAGATAATGGATCTCCTTGCGCTAAGCCGCGTCCCGCTCTTCGCAACAAACAGCAGTTATTTATTCTAATTTTGAGTAGCCTATTTTTTAAAAAATTCCAAAGATATTTGCAAAATTTAGAGCCGACACCTAGTTGATCCAAAATTGACAATAAAACTGAAATTTCCACATTATTATATGCGTTATCAATATCGACGAAACATCCAACTGTTGTTAAATCTTTACAAAAACCAATTTGAATTTTAGAAACTAAATAACTTAAGCAATCTAAACAAGACCGGGATTTTCTAAATCCAAATGTATTATTAGATAATACCTTGTTTTTTTCTACGAACCATTCTAATCGTTTCTGCAACATAGAATGAAATATCTTACAGACACAAGATATAAGAGATATGGGGCGCAGAGAGTTTATGGAGTTTGGATCTCTACCCGGTTTTGGTATTGGAACAATACATATATCTCGCCATTGATCAGGAACAAATCCCCTATTGAAACATTGGTTGTAAAATTGTAATAAAATATTTTTAGCGTTTTCAGGCAGATTTTTTAACATCGAGAATGAAATATTGTCGTACCCTGGACAAGTATCTTTTGATTTTATACACCTTTCCAATTCTTGAAATGAAAAAGAAGCTTCTAATGTAGTGTTTTGCGAACTAAATTTAGGTTGGGGTGGGGTAACAAAATCAGGACACAAATTATTTAATACTTGCTGTGCTATTTCGTCTGTGATATATGTTTTCGTAACTTTGTTGCCTTTTAACCATTTCATTTTATGCCACATGTCGTGTGCACTAGTTCTTTGATCAAGGGACAGACAGAATTTTTGCCAAGCGATATTTTGAGTTTTTAGTAGTAATATTTGTGATTCTTTAATTTTTGATTGTAATGTGTCGAAATTGGTAGGGGTAGGATTACGTCGGAATTGCTTTAAAGCTAGTCTACGTAATGCAACAGCTCTAGATAGTTCAGAATTCCAATATGGTTTGGGCTTAAATTTACTAGTTGGGTTACAAGAAAGTTTGATCAATGAGATATACTTGTTAGCCGCCTCTTCTATAATATTAATGAATTTATTGTACGAGGTCTGAAGATCGTTAGTGATGGCAAAACTAGAACACTTATCTTGAATACTTTTGTTATACATTTTTAAATCAGCCTTTTTAAAATTTCTTTTAATTTGGGAGTTATGATACGGTTCGAATGAAGTAGTTATTTTAATTATAAAATGATCACTACCGAGTGTTTCATTAGTCACTCTCCAATTAAAATTTAGTAAACTATCGGAAGATACAATTGACAAATCGGGAGCTGATTTTCTGACCGTCCCATTTACTAGTTGCATCCTAGTATTCCCGCCATCATTTAGTACTATAAAATCACTATCCAATAAGCAATCTAAAATTTGAGAGCCACGAGTGTCTATTTTATTTGACCAGTTAGAATGATGGCCATTTAAGTCTCCTAAAATTAAAGTGTGTTTTGTTGCTATTGAAAATAAGCTATCCCAATCTCTTTGACTGGTAATTGAATCAGGCGGACAGTATACTGATATGACTTGTCTAATATGTTTGCAATTAAATAATTTCACGTGAACAATTTCCAAATTTGAACTACTTACTGACGGTGTACAAAACTGCGCTTGAATCGATTTGTGAGTGAATATTGCCACGCCACCATATGAGCCATCCCTATCTTGCCTATGAATATTATAATTACATACCTTAAGTTGACTATCAGGTAGAAGCCATGTTTCACATAAAGCGGCAATATGGATCTTTTCTTGGATTAAAAATTGTTCAAACATTTTTAACTTGGGCCGCAAACTTCTAGCGTTCCATTGACATATATTAAGCTGTATTTCATTCTTCTTCTCTACATTATTCATTTTGAGAAGACAAAAAATTTTTAACAACGGACAACTCAGATATATACTTTAAAACAATAGATGTACACCAATCTACGAATATTGAAGCTACATATTTAATTTTATCTGCAACAGAATTATTTCTCTTAAAAATTATGACTCGAATTTTTTGTAATAGTTCCTTCCATGGAACCGACTTCTTCTGCGTATTTTCTTTATTACTACCGGAATTATTGTTAGCCTCTTCTTCACCTTCTAAATCTGATGTGGATTGCATGGAATCGTTTTCGGGATCTTCGGAGATTAAAATATTTCTAGATATGTTTTTCTTGAAACGCTTGGGAACACGTGTTTTCCTCGCAGACTTCGGTGGTGTTCCTTTACGTTTGGTCACCGCTGCATATGATGCGTTATTACCAGATTCGATATGCGTGTTATCAACAAATTCTTTTGGTGTGGTGGTACCATATTCCGAACATTCAATTACTGGTACGGGCATAGGTGACGGAGGAACGTACAGTGTAAGTGCGCGACGGTATGAGCAATTATATTCAGACATTAATTCTCTTAATCGTCTTTCTTTTACAAATACTGGGCACGTTTTTGATAAAGCCATATGTTTTCCGTTACAGTTAACGCACTTATAATCAATGATCTCGCAATTGGCATGCGCTTTACCACACTTGGGGCAAATAATCTTATTAGAAGGACACATTTTTGCGACATGACCATACCGCCAACATCTTGAACATTGTGTCACCGGAAACACATATGGTTCAACTTTAATCTTCATGCTAAACAAATAAACGTATGTTGGCAATGATGAACCATTGAAACTTATTTTAATAGATTCGCTAGGCGTCCATCCTTCCTGACTTCTACGGTTTAGGCGTTTCACAGATACTATCTCAAAATCACTCATTATATTTTTGAAAAGCTCTTCCTCTGGCAGCCCTATATCGATGTCTTTTAAAACTCCATACGACAGACCAACTTCCCAAGTTTTTTGGCATCTCCATCCTAAATCACCAAAATCTGAACATGAACAAAATTTATCGGCACTTAAATCGTTTTCAAAAGAAATTAATAATTTATATGGATTTATGTACTTTACACGGCTAATGTCTTGAATATTATGTAATTTCAATAACTTAGCTAAGGCAAATTGTTTTGGGAGTATCTGTTTACTGGTCACGCAAATTTGTGCAGGTTCTGTCTGCCGATTCACCGTACTTGTGTCTGTTTTCTTCTTCTTGTGTCTTCTTTCTACATTTTGCCATATCTCGTTGCTGTCCTGCTCCCGATTTCTTTTATTATTAATAGAATCTTCATAATTCATTTCCTCCTCGCTTAAGTGTGTAAGTTCCTCTAATATATTTGTCTCTTGTTCGTATGAACCGCTGATCGTAATATCTACATTATTTCCATCATGATTTGACTCTTCAGCCATTGTTTATAAGGTTCATAGTTTAATTATTATCGATTAAAGCGGTAAACAACGGCGCACAATGGGCCCGCACCTGCGCGAGCGCAGGTATTAAATTCCGAGAAAAGGTTTGTTTACGATAAATAAATACGCAAACACGTCCTTTTTGCATCCAATGAAGTTTGCCACTGAGCCTTAAGTTACAATTATAAATGATCTGGAGCCTCCTTTTAAGCACGAAATGCCTGTGTTAGGGTGCTCCGCTCTTCCAGTGTTTATTAACTAAATTTTACTTGGGACGTACATTTAAGTAACAAAAAAATATGTAATTAAACAATTATATTCTGAATATAAATATGTATTATGTGTGTGTGTGTGTGTGTAAGGAATGTGTGTGTGTGTGTGTGAGTGTAAGGAATGGTGCTATCTAAAAACGATATCACTCGACACAATATAAACACGTGCAATCAATTCCAACAATGACTCGTAGCAGTTGTAACCGTAAATTTAGCACGTGGCTGTACAATGGACAAATCGTTAAAAAAATATAACTCAGTGTTTAGGCTACAATAGCTTGTTTGAACAGTAAACGTATCATTAGCTTATAAAGTGGTCACCGAACAAATGAACTGTCAATGTATAATTAAAATGAATTAACCATCTAAACCTATCATCAAGCGCACAGTGATTCAAATAGCATTTTTCAGACCTAATATCCAGCACAAAGGAACTAAAATCGAACAGGGATTTATTTACCGAACATATCATCATTATTTTTCCGTACTGTGATATTTTTTTATTCAGTTACAAAACTAAGGTCCTTATGCAGTAGGAATTAATTGGCAAAATCGAATAGTAACTTTTTTGATGGCGTAAAATGAATACACAATACAAAAGTGTAAACTCAGGTGCATAACGAACTAATTAATTTGAATGCCCGCATTTGATTACACAAATCAAATGGTGTATTGTGGAGGGGTGAAATGAGAAATCGCTAAGAAATTTCGTTTGTCACGTTTCGACCGTATTTCCGGTGCTTTTTGTGCACGATGGCTCATTACAGACTGTAGTGTATGGGTTTAGGAAGTTTTAGACAGTACATATTTAATGGTAATCGTAACATAATAATAATACATTCTATTGTGCTAAATGAAATACAAAATGACAATGTTGAAGCAATTTTTTTGGGAAAACATTAGGCATATCGATAATCCCCGATTTCTTCAAAATATACTCAGAGCTCGGAATTAAAAAAAGGATGAAAGGAAGTCCAAGTAATGTAATAGATAGCAGTGAGGTAGTATTGATTTGGTAAATTTATTTTTACAAGATGTATTTAACTACTCTTAGGTTAGCGACTTCAATAATTCTGTTACAAAAAATATTGGCACTGGAAGTTTACTTTACAGATAATAATTCGGAAATGACGAAATTATAAGACAAATACAAAATGACGAACAGAAAGGGTTCTGTTAGTAAATACATTTAAAAGCTCATCAATCATACAATCGTGACAAAATTATGATAACAGTACAATGTGATGAAAGGTAATAACTTGTACTCAAAGTGCCTAATTTTGAAAAATATCAGGGATTTGTAAAAACGTCAGTAGTTTAACTGCAATTTTGCCAATTCTATACCTTCTTAACTCTTTGGCATCGGTAGACACAGGTGTCGTAGTTTCACACGCAGACGGCCGGCTTTATGATGCTCGTTTGTTATTTTGTCCAATAATTGTTACGTGTCTGCCCACTGGGCGACGTGGTATAGAGTTCCGTTTATTTGTTTTCCTGTGTTTTGTGTTACGGTATTATTTTAATTAAATTAATAAAAAGTTTTGGGATTTTTTGTTTTATTTAGCACGTTTTGACGCACTGCTTGTTATATTTGTTCTCATTGATGAAAAATATTTATCTTTGTTTTTACAGCGTAGATAGGATCATAAATAGTATATGTAGAGTATGTTGTAGGTATGGTTTAAAAACTAGATCTAGATTAGGCATTAAGTGATCGGACCAACCGAAGATTGACTGAGGTCTACACCACAGGCTCTCATGTCTACATTTTTAACATAATTATAACAGCATAATTAACCGGTTCGACCGCAGTGGTACCACCGCCATACCTGTTTCTAGTGTGAAGCAATCCTTGCATTTAGGTGGAAGCGTGTCTTTGCTGGTTTACTTATGTATGAGGTGACCATATTAGTCCTCAGAAGTCGCAACGCATCTGTGATCATCTTCAGATTAAACTCCTGTTCTATATGAAATTGCTTGCAGATATCCATGGCCGGTAGAAACCATTTATCATCATATGGGTTGCATACTCGTTTGCTACTTCCGTCTGATAAAAAAGTATTAAGAACTTAAACATTCATTTGAAATAGATACAAGGAATTTTAAAAATTGTGTTGCAAAAATATCAGAATTCTGCTTTCAGACTTATGTGTCTCGCGATATACAAGATCGCAATTCAAAAATTAAGTCTTATTACCAAATCGCGGTGCTACGACGCTATAATCAAACCTTCATGTAAACCAATATAATTATGATCGTTTTAGTCCCCCGGTGAAGCAACGCATCTTTGAATTCAGATAGAACTCCTGTTCTATAAGAATTCGCTTACAGATGTCCATGAGCGGCAGTGACTGCTTACTGTCAGATAGGCTACATTAATCTTTAGAAAATACATCAGGTGGACTACATGCCTGACAACTAATTTTATAGTATAAAAATACTATCCCTACTCTTTCTCGTGCTATCGTTAAATTATTTTGATGTACCAATTTATCGCTTTTAAACTAATTGCGTGGGAATGCACGCGGTTAGTGAATCGTTGCGGTTACGTTGCGTTTAGTTTAAGTATTATTTTATATGAGTAAGGGCTGTTAAATTAGGGCGTGACCTTTAGCAAGTTGTAATTTCGTTTTGCGCCTTTAGCAACCTGCAGATAATTACGATATTCACAAGCAATTAATTTGTTAATATGTAATTATTTTGGATGAAAAAGTCTAATAAATACATTCATAGTATATGATATCTTTTAAAAGAAAACTTTTATCTCCCTGATAGTGTAAGAGGTCACTAAGTCAATTTAATAAATGACCCTGTTCTCTAAATGTAATCCGTGAATCCTTGAATAGTTTTTCTCGTGAGTAATTTTCTTTTGGTAGATGAGAGAGGAAGAAACTGGTACAATAATGATGATAGTATTTTTTTTGTACACAAAAAGTATGTATACAAAAGGTAGTCTTATCGATGTTTGGCGATATAAACCTTTTGTATTGATGTGTAAGACCTTAAGATGAGGAGTTAAAGTAACGATGAATCAATTGTAAGTGAATTTTTTTTACCATGAATGAAACGAAGAGTTAATAAGTTAGGAATGTCACATACACTGGTTTGTTGGTATTACCTCCTGCTGAGGTAATATAGAACGCCTACGAGAATGTGAAACAAAACTGACAAGGCAATAATCATGGTTACTAAGAAAGTTAATTAGTCCAAAAAGGAGGATAAAATTCCCGAATAAACCCAATCACATATGTTTTGTCACTATTAAAAAGGAAATTGGGGCATTTTAAATTGGGAACCTAAACATACCTGAATTCGGAAGTCAATGATTACAGTGTACCAAAACTTGTCCACAAGACCGTGAACTCAGGATATGACAATGCAAAACATATAATCACCAATGTAAATGTATAATCATCAATAATATGCCTGTATGCTTGTTACGAATAATTCTTTTACTTTTAGTAGTTTTTTTTACAAACGAATGTCATAGTTAATGTGTTAATTTGATTTTTTAATGCAATAGCGGTGATACAAGGCGTTGTAAACAGGCGTTATAATTTAATTGGTCAGAGGGATAAGTAATACACAATAATATTTAGATGATGCAAAATTTTATTGCGGCCCATACAAATCTTATATAGATTTCCATAGGATTAAAAGCTGGCTATGTAATTTTTATAAAATTAAATTAATTCAGTCAACATCATCGATGCAGAGAATCATTTGATCACCTGATGGTAAATGATTACCGATACCAACAATTATCTTATAATCAATCCAACATAGGATTGGATCTATCTAAAATTGGAAACAAATAAAATTTTACAATCGAATACTAACTTAGAAAACATATCTAACTTAAAAAAACACATTTATTATTCAAACAAAGATTTCAAAACAATAAATTTAGAGGAGGTTTTAAATTTATTTCACAAAAGCAATAATATAAGCTTTATGAGTGTCAGCATAAATACGTACATCTTTGTAATAACATTAACACAGAATCATCCATTACAATGTACGAATCATTACCGTTTACAAATTGAACACATTACTTCTAACCTGTTAATGAAAATAATAGATGACGGCATCAAATCCAGCGCCCCAGTGCGACACGGCCCTAATTAAATTAATTGTTGCAGTTGCGATATAAATGACGAGCTATGAAACGAAAAAGTAGATTTTTAGATAAAAGCAATAATAAAACACTTCCCCTCCGTGTCCAGTCTTGTTGCGGTGAATTTGTTTTTTGTTAATCTAAACTGTTAACCTTATTCTATTTTCTAAGAGATGACTCGTGCCTATCTGCTGGATAGTAATAACAGTAATATTTGTTAATATTTTGTTTACAGATATCTATTTTTTAAATTTTTTGCTAGCATGAATTTTCTTTTTTAACTTAAGTCATTATGACGTCGTGTAGTTTGAAAAAGTCGTTTATTTGGTTAATGTTAATAACATTTCTTTGTCCGCCTTTCTGTTTATTCTCATATAACTCTATAAGCCAATCTTGTAACTTTTTAAGTGGAGAAGAGATAATACTTCTTTACCTCAATCGATATCCGGAACAAGTAAAGTATCGGGTCACCTGCTTGGAGGTAGCTCCTTTTGTGCACTCGTAGTCCTCGTCAGAAGATCTTTCTACCCTATCAATCGTCATTACTAATTCAATGTACGATGTGACAGACATTTGCCACTACAATTTACTAATTTGAAAAGCTGACAAGTGACAATTTCTGTGACTTTCTAGTTACATAGTTTTTTTAGGCTTAATTCTTTTATAAACACAATCAAAAAATATGATATTGTATGTAACATTTATTCTTGTATTTTGTTACAGAATTCATAAATTCGCCGCAACGAGCCCGCACCTAACCCGCATGATCCGGCAACGTCGATCACGATCAGCGCAGCTACAATGCACGTGTAGATTGTATCGCTGAACTATTAATGAACGGATGTTTTGCTTTTGATATAACTAATCTTATATATAATATGTGTAATTGTTCTAGTAGTGTTTTGAATACAACCAGTCCCTGTCTTCTCGTCGATGACGTACAAAATGGGCAGCAGCGTTTTGCTATGCATGATGACCCGCGTGGCGGAGCAGAAACCATATCGGTCTGACACGCAGTGGTTCCCGGGTTCAATCCCTGGACAGACAGAAATGTGAATGATGAGTTTAGATTCCTGTTCTGGGTCTGGGTGTTTGTGTATTCGTCTTTATGTATCCATGGCACCCACGGCAGGAGAAAATTCTACTGTGTAGGTATTCTATTGATGTAACAAAAAGGCAGTCTTTCCGATAATATCTAAGCGACAGTCACTGCCGTCTACGAACATAATTATGTAAGCAACACTTCTACATACGAGTATGTAGTTCTTAACGGTAGCATGCATCCTGTGGTCAACTTGTTATTCTTTAATCTAATCTAGTAGACGAGCAAGTGGTTCAATATTTTAAAAAAACTTTTTTATTGTAATTAATCTGTCGTCCATTCACTGTACGATCATCTTCTATATAAGCTTAGTAAATAAAGTGTACTTTATATAAAGAACTATTTTACCTACGATTTTAGTACAGTAAACAGTAGTACTTATTTATCTCATCCATTATCCCCATTAAAAACAATGTCTTCGTATTAACTGACAACGTAACATTACAAAGAAAAATTTCAACCACCCTCTGAATAAATAACTGGTCGTCTGTCAATAGCCACCCTTATATCCCTTGCTGTCAAAAAATGATTTTCTAGCTCTTCAGTAGTTCACAGAAGGATCAATTTTGAATGATTGCTTGTTTAATAGGTGTAAAAGTATAGTGGTCGTCTCATGTCATGTGTAAGAAACTGTCATTTGCATCAATCCACGTCGAATTAACGAATTCTGAACACTGTTTAAATAAGCATGGCTCTGAGTTAACGTCAGCGGTGCAATTAGGTTAGATATATTGATACAGTAGAAATGGCATAATGGTGTAAAATTCAGTTATAATTCATAATATTTCTAACCTAATAAAAAAAATTAAGAGCATATGATAAATAGTGTAAGAAATGAGATGCCCAGGAATAGAGAATTAGTTCCCTTAATTATCTAATTCTTACAATAGAATTTGACTATTATTTGTTTTAAAGTTAAAATTAAATATTTCATGAATTTGCTTTTTTTCTGAAACCATAATCGTAATTCTGAAATTTTAAAATGAATTCAGAATAAGACTTATTATATGGTTTCAACCTAAAGGCATGCCACTCGGCTACTCAGTGATTATTAGCCATTTTTCTCAGAATTGATTAAAATAATTATAAAAACAAATAT
>DWNE01006213.1:0-13256 GCA_018249875.1 Cecropterus toxeus | reverse complement strand
TGGGTGCCATGGACACACAAAGACGAATACACAAACACCCAGACCCAGAACAGAAATATAAACTCATCATTCAGATGTCTGTCTGGCCGGGGATCGAACCCGGGAACCACTGTGCGTTAGATCGGTATAGTGACCGCTCTGCCACGCGGGTCGTCCGCTGACATTATATTATTATATTTGTCCGCTTAGCCAAGGATCGAACTTGGAACCATTGTGTATCATTATTGTGTCTTCCACGCGTGTGTTCGTTTGCGTTTTATGGACGTTCCCTTAGAAGGGTGATATTACTTTTGTTGCATCACACAACTTTCATTATATTTAATGGAATAGAGTACACGATGAAGTATGTTTTGTTTTAAGTAATGTTTTTTATTGTTTTCATTTTTAGAATTTTCTGGTTGTGTACAATTTAATTTATCGTGATAATAAATCTTTTAAGATATTTACTATTTGCTAATTATTTTTCATTTAGACTTTATTCGTCAAAAATTTGTAATAATATTTAGATGACATAAATGATATTATTGAAATTTGAACAATACGTCATAAAATATGATCTATCATTTTATGTATTTTATTGCGATCATAAAAAATACAGTAATGTATCTACATTTCTCTTTAATATAGTAAAGGCTGCTAGGAATACGATTGAATAATAATTAAAATTGTATAGATAAGATAAAAGATAACTAGAAATCTGCTTATATTTATAATACATGAAACAATTTTGATATACTCTTATATACTTTTATATATTTAAATGTATGTAAATCAATATTTATGTTATAAATATTTAACACAACTATAGTTCATGAACACAAAATATTTTATGGTCGTTATAAACTTTGTGAATAATATAATCGTTTTATAAATAAAGTAACTGCCCTCTGTACATAATACTAATCGTGTGAACTAATAGGTTGAGAATCAAGTCTTTTGGTGCCTAATTAACTATGTAGACTAGGTTACCTGTATGTGGGTGAAGATAGAATGTGTTGTGTATTGTTAGGTTCAGCCAAGTGTACCCTAAGAAATGTTATTTTGTATGAGATTTTACCAAATAAACCGTTATTTATGTAATAGTAGTTTTATTTCAAGATTTCTTGTGTACTTACATTAATAATGTACTTAACTGTCCTTAGCCTTATACTAGAAATGTCATTTTTATGGTTTAATACATTTAATCTCAAAAGAAATATAAACATTACACTTAATGAGATAACATAAGATCAACAATCGGTGAGCATGCAGAAACATTTATAAGAAGTTTTGTGTGCAAATAAAAAGAAGTGGGTACATTGAAATACTTATCTTTGTTATGAACGGGGCGGTACAGGGTCGGATTTAGATTTTTACAGATGTAAGTAGCAAACTAGCTTGCAGTTGATCTGATTGCAAGTGGTTACTGGCACTCATAGACATCTGTTTCCTTATCCATATAGAACAGAAGTTATACCTGAATCTGATTACAGATGTGTTGCCACTACTGAATAATAAATATCATGGTTGTTTTATGTGTAAGTTGATAACCGCACCTTTCCATTGAAACTCATTGTTTCATACTAGAAGGTGGGTAAATCTTTCGCTTTATTAATGTCAATTTTGTTTTGGTGGTGTGGACAAAGTGAACAACACAAAATTAATGTTCATGTTAATCAAATATATTGGCTGAAGTACTCGTGCTTCGCTACGGGACATAAAAATATTCGGCAATCTTTAAATATTCAGTTTTTAAATATCGCAAAAGATCTAAATCATAAAACTTTTTAACAAAAAATAGAAACGGACTTCAATGTCACCAGAAAGCAATAAAATAATTTAAATATATGTTGGTTCTTACATACACAGTACATAGTGCATAGTTCCGAAGTCGGCGCTCAAACCTGTTGGATTACAACGACGAATCTATGTCCTCCAAGTATAAAATATGAGCAATTTTATTTATGCATATTTCAGACTTATACGTATTTTTCATGGACGCCCTTGTCAGAACTAAACCAGATTAACATGGGACCCTACAACAAGCAACAGCTTTCAAATAAAAAAAAAAATGTCAAAATCGGTCCACTCTAACCATCACTTTCGATGTATCAAACATAAAAAAAAATACAGACGAATTGAGAACCTCCTCCTTTTTGGAAGTCGGTTAAAAAGTAGCCTATAAGTTACATCCATGCAAATATTCATGTAGAACGGACCAGTGGTTCTTGCGTGATTGTGTAACAAACACACTATCTCATTTTTATATATTAGTATAGAAATATAGATAAATATTGTGCAAATTTGTATAGATCTTCTATTAAATCGTCTATGGATGTTTTTCTGTCATCTCGTTATGAATGTCTAAAAATGAAAATTGTTTACAGTTATATACGAAATAAGGAGAAATTAAAAGCAATGAAATGTTTAAAGTAATATTAATACTTTCTACTATATGGACCGTGGTAAGTATCCTAAGTGTGTTTGTGAACGCAAAACTTGCAGATAAATTCACTTCAATTTTGGCATACTGTTTACAAAACGGTGTTTACATAAGTCTGTTTTACTTGAATGTAAACCGAAGTTCCTATGGTAAGTATGTGCCGGGTTTGGTTTATTAATTGTACATTCATTTTTCGGTTGTAAATTATAAAAATAGCTATTCCAGAATATGTATTGTATTCATCAAGCTTTTTAACTCGTTACTGGTCCTTTTCTTAAGTGCTTGATACTGTGTAATAGTGGCATAGCCGTGTTTGGGCTACCTGAAGAGAAATTGGCATAAGATGTCTTTCTAATGTAAATATTGCCGCCTCGTAAAGTGCCACCTGGATCGCATCACGCTATAGGAAATACGCGTTACGTAATTTGATATACCTAAACCTAAAGCCATACCTAAAACGCAGGACTTGGGCGGACTGCATTTTCCACTCCTGGCATACTTCACCCCCTGTAGGCCCCACAATTCGCAACAGAACAATGGAAAACAGCAAAATCATTCTTCGTAAATACATTTTCGATTTCGAAAATTTTTCTATTCCTAAAACGTACGATTTTAAACATGGGAAGAGTATACGAGACCGAATAACATCGGTACCTCTGAGTTATCACCACATTTAAATACATTTACTGTTTAAAATTTAAATGCTGTTTACTTGTGAACATTTAAATGCAAGTGTACTCGTAATTTGGTAAATGCGTTAAGGCTATAAATAATGCTCTTCGCAGAGTTAAGTACTTAACTTTTATTACGCTCTTTTATGCCGAGGTCAAAGAATTGTAGAAATGTTCAGATTACGTGGTCTATTTTAATGTGGCACCATAAATGGGAGCCAGTTAAGCAGCCATTTTACCACACATCAAAAGAATCTTGAATATCAAAATCAAAAATATTTTAGTGATTTGGACTTTACTAAAATATATGTGCAATGACGCCGTTGGATTGAACAAACCATGGAGGGTTCTGTCACCTGTAATATTAGGGACATAAAACGGACACAAGGTCACTCAGTTCGGATATAAGTGTTACCAGAATTTTTACTTAAAAATCCTTCGATAGAGTATAATTCACCCATTTCGTCAATAGTTAACTATGACATAATTATATAATGTTTAATAATATGTCTTTCAAAATATTAACGATCATGAGGATTTTGAAAGTTCTTTGTGATCAATATCTGATTCATCATTTTTGTAAGATGGGTGAATTGACAAGGTATGTCTGTGACCATTTTTTGTTGACTTAAAGCATTGTCATAACCGATTTAGAAGGAAATTCCATTTTCAATTTCCGAGCGACAAACAAACTATTCAGGGGATCCTTTCAAGGGATTTACACTAACAGTTTTTACTACATGTTTAAAGATTTTTCAAATCTAATCATCATCATGGTTTGGGTTAACGATTTTGCTTCCCTACCTGTTTCACGAGGTCAATATAACAAATAACTGAAAAAAATACAGACGAATTGAGTACCTCCTCCTTTTTGGAAGTCGGTTAAAATGGGATGGTTCGGTCTAAATGGAACATATGGTCACGTTAGGCATACGCTATCTACGTTTTTTATATCTATGTTTGATCTAAGCTACAAATGCAGACAAAGATAAAACATCTATACTGCCACAGAATAATTAATAGTACCTACTAACGTAGCTATCTAAGCTATCTGCTAGTGAGCGCTATTACTTAATGGACGCTGTTAATTGCTTTCTGTAAATGGGTTTTTTCTAGTTCTCGATTTAATGCAGAACACGAGTGGCTACTCCATCTTATGTATACATTCTACAATGAATTTGCATTTAGACAGCTTGCGAGTGCTTCTTTTAGTACTGGTTTAAAAAATGTGGATAGATTAGACTCTATACTATAGAGCAGCGCTTCCCAAACTTAGTTTATCTGTGTATTATTATCTGTATGTGGCCGGATTTTATTTTCATTTCTCTCAACAATGACCCCCAAAATGTTGTATTTTTTTATTTTGATTTACGACGAATAATATTAAATTAATAATCATATCATACTTTTAATATTATAGTATAAAAGGCGAAAGTTCGTTAGGATGGTGACCTTACTCATTTCGAGGCTCCGGGCGGCAGGTCTTTGCGACATCCTTTGTCCTTCATGAAAATAATATCATGCGAAAGTAGATTTGGTTGATTGGTTTAGGTATTTTTAATTTTTGACGAGAAACGCTAAAATTATACAAATAAATTTTGCGTGGGTTGTTGCGCGAGGCCCCTGCAAGAGCGGGGCCCCGGGGGCTTGCTCTGTTCGCCACCCCCTAAGGCCGTCACTGTTGGATGTATGTATGTTTGCATACACGTAAAAACCTGTATTATATTCAATGCCCTTTATCGTGGTAAATGATCGAAACGGGCGAAGACGCGTGTAAAAGCTAGTATATCGTAATAACTTGAGGGCGACAGCCAGTGGCGTAGCTCGGGGGGGGGGGGCGGTCCGCCCCGGGCGGCACATTTTGCGGCACAGATTTGGCGGTTGCCAAATCTGTGCCGTAAGCGCAAAAAAAAGCGATAATATCTAACTTGATGACAAAACAAAACAAGGTTTTGTTTTGTCATCAAGTTAGATATTGTCGCTTTTTTTTTTGGGCGTCAAGTAAGATATTGTCTTTTTTTATCGTCAAAAATTGTATAATGTGTGGCGAGTTCAAATTCCGCCCCGGGCGGCGTAAGCCCACGCTACCCAGTGGCGACAGCGGTAGCATTTGCTTTGACACAAAAACAACACTCCTAATTTACGGATATGCTTGATTATGTACTTACTAATACTTTTTAAATGAGTACTATAAGACAATGCTGTACTATAATTATGAACTATACATAGTAAATACTGCATATAAAATACTAACAGCCCTGATCGACCAGACGATCGCAATTGACCCATTGGTTACTACTATGGAACATTTCCAACCTAAAAAAATGTTTAGAACTGTGGATTACAATCATTTTAACTGTCTAGGGTAATGTAGCGACACAGGCCATCTATCTACAGTAGGTATTGTATGAAGAGTGCGATTCCGTAGACAAAGTAAAGTTTAGACTGCTAATAGACAAGACAATCTTTTGGTATGATCATCAACGGATTACTGTTCTACTGTTGTACCATTGTTTAATAAGCTGGACAAGTGTTAGCCGGTTGAGTTAACACACGTTTGAAGGCATTATGGAACTCTTAATCATGTAGATCTTCCTATGGTACCTTCTTTTTACCAAATAATGATTGAACAAATGTTTAATATACACATTATTACATAATACCTGTTTAATTTTAGAAATAGACGTACGATCACGATTTTCCATCTGGAACACGTCTGAGCGTTCTTTTCAGTATTGATTTCATTTTAGTCCAGATTTTGTTGGTGTTCACCGTTTAACAGTAGTTAGGTAGCAAAGAAGCATGTAGTCCATCTGAAGATAGAGGACCCGTGCCATTACATCAAACCTAAATAAAATTTTGGGTTCTCAGAATTTAGATCTTTTCGTTACTTTTGACGACGAAGTTGTAATGTCTCAAGCAAATGTCTCCAAAGAATAAGAAAACATAAATTCATGGATGTAGGTATACTCTTGTCATGAAGGTGCTCCAGTAGTAGAAAAAAGGCTAGTTTCCGATTTTTTTATGACTCTATGCTACCCTTTAGTAAAGGAGGATTAATAACAGACTTAAATTTGCAAACGGCACGCGTCAACGCTTTGACATACAGTCAAAATGGGAGTCAATTTGGTTACTTCATCTGTGTATGAATCTCATCCGTGCAGGTCGTTTAATTTTTCGCGTCATAAACTTTCGCCTTGACTCTGCGGTGAGGCATGAATTTACTTCTTTTTTAGTGTCACTATGTCGCTGAGTTTAACAAAAACGTCGAAGTTATTATCTTTGGTTGGGTAATAAGGGCGGTATTCCATTAAACATAGAAAACAACTGACCGCTCATTTTACTTTGCCTATTTAAAAATTATAAGAAAACACGCTTTCTACACTACACTCATAGCCCCACACTAGGATTTTCTCCTGTTTCGTGCGTGCCATGGACACACAAACACGAATACACAAACACCTAGACCCAGAACAGAAATATAAACTCATAATTCAAATTTCTGTCTGGCCGGGAATCGACCCCGGGACCCACTGTGCGTCAGACCGGTATGGTGACCGCTCGGCCACGCGGGTCGTCATCAACACTAGCTGTGCCCCACGGTTTTATCTGATAATCGCCTGATGATTTCGCGTGATGTTAGACAGCCTATAGGTTTCGTCAATAATTGGGCTATTAAACTCAAAGATATCTTTTCTATTCGAACCAGTAGCTTTCTTAAATTAGCGTGTTCAATCAAACAAGCCAAACAGACTAGTACAGACAATAGATAGACGATTAAGAGCTGTGTTATAATTTCGATGTAGGTTAACCGAAAACATTTTTCTTTAATACAAATTAAAAATTACCATAACCCCCAGTGAAGGAAAACATCAAGAACCTACAACGAATTCATTATGTTGTTACAAAAAATAATAAGCATTGAAATATTTTGGAATAAAACTGAAGTAGGAACATGCATTCCATCTAATGATTATTGCTCCCTGCCACCCAAGGACATCTGTAAGCAATTTTATACAGAACAGGGGTTCTACCTGAAGTCAATCACAGTTGCGTTGTCCCCGAGGACTAAGATAGTCGCCTCATACTAGTAAGAGGGCAACTTCATCATTCCATCAAACGTAAGAACTGCTTCACGCTAGAAATAGATACAGCGGTGGTACTCTCCGAATGCAACCATATTTGTTCTACCACCTTCCAAAGTTAAAATAATATACAAGTATTTGACCATTATAGTGGACTATAGCCTTATTCCGTCTTTTAACAACAATAATGGACTGATTTTAACTTTAAAACACATTTGTCATCCGTCCGCGTGTATTAAATTCGCTTTTAACGCGAGTGAAACAGGCAAAGCCTACGTCGCTAATGGAAGTTACTTTCGGCCATTTTCACGTTGTCAATTATCTTTTGAATGATGAATCGATACGTCATCCTACATTATGTGCTCTGGATGCATCAATTAAGATAGCATATAACTTTAGTTAAACAACTGTTAATCGCAAGGTATATGGAAATGTAGATTGAGAGAGGTGTAAATAGATAGTATATGGTGATGGAGTGTGTGAAAGGAATAAGGTTTTGTTTTTTGTTCTCGAAGGGGGAACCTTTAAAAGGTAACTGACGTCGTGAGAGTGACGCCAGGTTATGTGGGATTTTTACGGCACTAAAATCCGGTGCTACGCAGAGGACTCTGGCATCTTAAAAGGAACGTAACCTGAACCCATCGGGCTCCACCCAGGTGAGTGCCTGGGACCAACGCACCGGTTACAGTTCCCACTTTTGCCCGCAACCCCGGATGTTCCTTTTAGTCGTCTCTTAGGATAGGCAGGGGGTACCGTAGCCCTATTCTAATCCCGGAACTACAGGGACGAAGGAATAAGGCCCAACACGTAAAAACAACTTTTAAATGAACTACTGCTTAGTATATAGAAGTGTAAGAGTCAAAGTGCTATACAAGTCTTTTGACGATTCTATATACGAGTAATTTCGCCAGCAATCTTGTATGCTATGAAGAAAGTACAAAACAAGCCTTTGTCATCTTAGAGGGTAATTAAATATTAAGATTACTTTATAAATGTACGAATACACTCAACAAGTTTTACAAAATTTTTAAAGAGTCGTAAATACAAGTGTATGTTTGCCAGTTTCACATCTCATTATCAACAGTATTGGTATAAAAATAAAGTTGTAAAACTAACAATAATTTGCAGCTAATACATACACCGAAGGGTTGTATTTGATAAACGTCGACGCATAAATTGCGAAGTAGGAAGACGGATAGCTAACATTATGAGATGAAATTTAGTTAGCGTAATTAAATTTGAGGAAATTGGTTCGGGGCGCACCAAAAGTAAGATGTGGAGGCGAAATTTATACGTGTAATAAAGTCTAACCCGCCAACACCCCATCTTGGTCTGATGGACCATTAAACATTTTTACGATGGAAATTTGTTCAGGTCTCAACCCCTTGGTTCGTTTAACTAGCTTATAAGATGGGAGTGATATTTATTCAAATCATATTTGGCACAATAACTGCATACACGAGTAAAGAAATTGTTTGTCTTGATAAATAATTTTCGCGTTTAGTCTCGAATCAGAATAACACCATTGTCTCTTTCTGTAAATGTCTGTGATCGTCTTCAGATAAAATACCTGTTTTATATATAGTTGTTTACAGATATCCATGGGCATAAAACATAAACATAAACGCTTTCTGCGTAAACGTAAACGGCATAAAACATAAACATAAACATAAACGCAAACACTCATAGGCCCATAGTAGGATTCTCTCCTGTGTCTTGGATGCCATGGACACACAAAGACGAATACACAAACACCCAGACCCAGAACAGAAATCGACCATCGACTTAATCCATCCCCTAAAAATACTTATTACAAATACTTACGCTTAAAAGTTTCTCTTGTCTCCAAAAGGGCATGGTCAACTTTGGTTTAGATTCATTAAAGTAGCAAAGGAGCATGCAGTTCACCTGATGGAAGGTAAGTGGCTACTGCCACGACCCGCGTGGCAAAACGGACAACATACCGGTCATCACGCAGTAGGTTCCGGGTTCGATTTCCGGTCAGACAGAAATATGAATGATGACTTTAGATTTCTGTTCTGGGTCTGGGTGTTTGTGTATTCGTCTTTGTTTGTCCATGGCGCCCACGACACAGGAGAAAATCCTACTGTGGGGCTATGAGTGTAAAAAGCGTGCGTGAAAGCGTTTTATTCTCGTCTCTAGAAATTTGATATACAATTTTAAACTCATTTATGATCCCATTTGACTTGACAACGAGGGATGAATTGAAAAAGTTCCCTAAGCGAAATTTCAGTTTGAAGCGCTCGCTTTTTGGCTCCCGATGTTGCTCAGTGCTGTTTATTTTTAATGAAATTTGTGTCGTTTCATGCAACTTTTGATTTAGTTTGTTGGGACTGTCCAGTTTTACAGTAAGTTTACTAGTGATAGAACTCTGCGGTTCGATTCAGAAAGCGCCACTGTCATTTCTGCTTAATAACTACAGTGTTCTGGATGAAAGGATTGGTAAGGGAAATTTAATTATCAAAGGCGTTAGTCCTTAAGGGTAGCAACGCATCTGTAACTTAGCTCAGATAAGACTGATCTGACCTTATCTAGGTTTGATCACAGATGTCCATGGGCGGCAGTGGCCACTTATCATGAGGTGGACTGCATGCTTGTTAACTACTTTCATATCTATCATATAGTGATGTATAGATTGATGTATTTTATGTTGGCGTTTGGTTGTGCTTTTTAATTTATCGATGACGTCCACAAACTCCCAGGTTTGATTCACGGTCAGGCAGAAATTGCCAAGTAGGTCTAAAAATGCGTCGTTTATTATGTCATTTTAACTTCGAATTAATCTCGAATAATCCATAAACACGAATTATTGATGACGATGACCCATTATATTTCAGCAAATTCACCTGCATTCATTATTTATGAATTTATTTATCCAGAACGACGCCCAAGACTATTACTACCAGCCGCAGAATGTGACTCGCTCCACGCTCTCTGGGCTGGCGGCGTACCGATCAGTGCTGACCTTGGACTGGCTAGCTGCTGAAGACTCGCGCCAGAGGGAGCTGGCGTCTGCCTTCGAGACTGACCCTCCTCCAGCAAGGTTCATTAGCAATGATTGCGTGACGTATCCGAAACCTGCGCCGGGAAAGATCGGACGGCTTATGTTGGAGTTGCTGAAGTAGGTATCATGTTTTTGTACAATTGTCCGTGGCTTGATATTCATAACAGTATCGTTGCCGTATTTCGTTTTGAATTGAACGATAAGGAAGATATAAAAACAAGGTCGGAGAAAGAGAATGGTTATACCATGGAGGTACAGCCGTCATTCCTATTCGTAGAACAGTTCTTGGGCTTCAATGGTAGGGTGTAGTTGCCAGGTCTCTTTTATACGAAGAAGCGATCTTACTATTCGGAAGTAGCAATGCATGTGGAATAACGTTACATATAACCCCTGTTCTATATGAAGTTGTTTACAGTCACCATGAGCGGTAGTGATCACATACCGTCACGGTACCGTCATCTTGCGTTTCGGTGGGAGTGTGTAGTTGCCGGCTCACTCCTGAGGACTAAGATGGTCGCCTGATATACAAGTGGAGTAATTATAAACAATGTAATTATTAACATTGCATCGTTTGTCCAAAATATAGCCATGGTTTTACGTAACCATTACATAAAAGAACGGCTGTTTCCAAGTAGTTAATAGTTATTAATGGCGACATGCACATGACGTGAATATGTCCACGAATTTACAGCTCGCACATTACATTTTTCATTACTCCTTTGTGTACACTACCATTATGAAAAGGTCTAATGTTGTAGTTAATACAAGGGATTTTTAAAAAGCTGGGTACGTTTTCATTTTGTTGTCAAATATTTTCATATTACCAGCATTATATTTACCGACTTGAAAAAGAGAGCTATAACTTTTAATTATTTACGTAGTATGTGGGACGACTATGCAGTGACAACTCAATGGCACATGAATTCCTCTTGTTTTTTGAAGTTAGGAGAATTTGATACAATACCATTTTTGTTTATTTTTCGTTTTACGTTAAGAGTATAATGCCCCAGAAGTACAGAGATCCGGAGTCTAGACCTAAGGCATCCCCTGCGGTATGTGTGGTCGCATGCTGTCATAAACACGTGAAGACACGGTGAGCGTAAATGCTTACCAGGAAAAAGCTCGAAAGGGGCATCGCGCTCGAAGAACTCCGGTTGTGTTCCATTAGAGATCCCGAAGTCCTCTACGCAGCTGAGGACGGCCACCGGGGTGTTTTGGTGCGGTAAAAATCTAACATAACCCGGCGTTGCTCCGACCGCGTCGGATGTCTTTTGAAGGTTAACCCCTGATTACAAAAAAGCGTTATCACGATCAATAGAATTAGGTATTAAGAACATTTAATTCATAATTTACTTATTTTTAGAGTATCCCCAATTTTACACACATACTATTATATACATATACAAGCATACTCAAATATATAGGTATGTATCCATTTGAGTAATCCCACAGAAACTTAGAGGGAGATGAAGGGGTGATAATCCCCGAGTTGATCCAATTGCTTGTGCGCACGAAGATCCTCATGGAGACTTCTTTCCTGGAGGTGGAACCGGACTTCGAGGCGCTAGTTAAGACCCCGGGCATGATGATGGGGGAGCCCCACTCCACCTTCCCCCGGGTCGTGGCTGTTGTTTGGATGCTAGTCACAGACCCCGCAACCACCAGGAAGTATGGGTGGTGTCCAATCAAACAGGTTTGGTTTTGGTGTTCTGTTGACTACTGATGGTCAGATATGCTTTATTTAGGGTTCTGTACCATTTAAGAGGTAGAACCAGTGTAGTTCGATCGGATACCACCGCCACACTTATTTCTAGCGTGAAGCAGCTCTTGCGTTGTGAAAGGGTGTGGTTGCCGGCTCACTTATATGTATATAAGGTGATCATTTCAGTCCTCGCGAGTAGCAATGCATCTGTGATCAAGTTCCGATAGAACCCCTGTTCTATATGAAGTTGCTTACAGATGTCCATGGGCGGCAGTAACCACTTACCATCCGGTGGACTACATGCTCGTTTGCTACTTCAATGTGATAAAAAGGGTAAAAACAGAACCCTATTAGTAAGACTGTCCGTCCGTTACCAAGCTGTATCTCACGAACCGCGATATGTATTGCTGTTGCCACTAGACTATAACATAATAAAAAAATATATCATTAAGGAGGGAGTCCCATACAACAAATGTATTTTTTTTAAATAATGGTGAACCTTTCGTGCGTGAGTCCGACTCGCACTTGGCTAGTTTTATATACTAGTATAGATAGAACAAACTAATCGACCAAGCTAACTAGACGAACGGGAGGAATGCGGTCTCCCTCCCCGGTTCCGCTTCACGTCCCGCTCTCGTCCTAGTACCGTACGCGCCTAAACTCCCTAGTCTATTTTGATTTATTATTAATAAAATAAATAAGCAAAAAATATTTTTTGTACTCATTAGTTTTGTTACAATGATAACCAATATAAGTTAAAAAAAAGCTTTGTTTAAGTATAAATTGTTAAGACAGAAATTTAATAAAATGCACATTTCATTGAAATTGCTATTTTTTTTTGTTATCAGTACTCGCGAGCTTACGAGTGACGTCACGTTTGACACTCGTCTAGTTAGCTTGGTCGACTTGTAGGTGACGTGCATGTTCACTCGCTACAGCCATTACACGAACTCATTACATATTTATAAACAAATTTACCTACTTAAACAGTTTTAGTTCGAACCGCTATAATTGCTTGCACTCCGCAGTGGGTCTTGTGACCCAGTTTAATTGTTAATGCGCAAGGGTTCAGACCATAACCGTTAAACAACTAAGCACTTATCACTAATCGGAAACGGTTTTTCTTAAATAGATTCTTAAAGTTTATTAAAGAGTCGTGTGTTTTATTCATAGCTTCATTAACAAAATTACATGCAACAGAACTTATAGATAACACGCCACTGCGTAGCGAGGGGGGGGGGGAGAGCGGCGGTCCGCCCCGGGCGGCACATTTTTAGGGGGGCCAAAAAAAGATTTGGGGGCGGCAAAAACAGAATTGGCAACCCTCTTTTAATCTCAAAGTCTAACATCT
>DWNE01006212.1:0-13259 GCA_018249875.1 Cecropterus toxeus | reverse complement strand
CCAGGCGCAACTCCCCGACACCGACGAAGAACACCACGAGCGGGCTTCCGGCGCCGGACGTACGAAAGTCCGTCCGTATCAACATCACGCCCGCACAACGACGGTCGCGGCCGGGAGCTGTCCGCGGTGACGTTACCACCGCCGACGGCATAGACGCGAGAGCCGCGCACCAACAATATTATAGTCCATATTTCGAAGAGTTACAATTTTTAGTTACATTATTTTGTTTTAAATGTGGGTAAAACTGCGTAGCACAATGCTAGTTCAAAATAAGATTATTTTGCATTCTTCTATCATAGTTTTTGCTATCAATTTGGTAGCGCTCACTTAAAATCCATTAACTTTCTTTTAAGCTATTATCTCAATTTACGAGTAAGTAAATCTCAATATCAATGGCTATTGAACGTTTAATGGCCTGAACGCTCGTAATTGCGAAGTCTATAGCATTAACTACATAATTATATTACGTATAATATTAACAATTTATTTTAATTCAATTTTCATAACATAAAGGTTTTGTTAAGCACGTTAACGTATAGAAGCTCAGATCCATTACTTAATCCTTAACTCATAATACTTCCATCATGCTCTCAACCTCTGAGTAAGTGTATTCCGTAATAATATACATTAAACGAGGTTATATCCAGGGTAAGCCAATAAATATCTTCTGGCAGTGATTAATACACTCGAGCGATTATTCCGTCATACATGGATTTGATCCTACGTGCTTATAAATTCTCTACGTGATCAAACTTCATTTTATGAACACTTGTATCTATGTGGTTGTGTACCTACTATTCTAAATTGAGTGCTACAATGAGTATGCGTAGTATGGGGAGGTATAGCCACACTTATATCTAGCGTGAAGGAGTTCGTGCCTTTCGCTGCAAGGGTGTGGTTGCGGGCTCACTTTCAAAAAAGGCAACTGTCTTAGTCCTCGGTAGTAGCAACCTATGTATCTGTGATTGACTTCATATAGAAACCTTTTTCTGTGTAAATCTACAGATGCCTGGGCGGCAGTGTGTTACCATCAGGTGGACTGCATGCTCGTTTAATATCCTCTTTATCGATATCTTATGAAAAGGAAAATAAAATATATTTTCTTAGTTTAAAAAGGCAATAAATAAAATCGGTCTTATATGATTTTAGTTAAAATTTTGGTAGAATACACATCTTTATAAACTAAACTTATTTGTATGCATTTTATATACTTTGACTGACTCAAACATTTTTTTTAAATATCTAAACTATTTTTTTTATATAAAAAAGTCTTTCAATGCGAGGATCGTCATATCTCATAACTATAATCTTCATTTACACTAAAACCTAATCCTAATTTACGTAAAGCGCTTCATAATATACCAATTAAATTATAGGAGCAGGTGGTGTCCCTCATTAATCCCTCTAGAAGGTATCGCGACGATTAATCATGTCATCGCCCTCAGCTTATACAAAGGTTGCTATAATATCTATCAATTTGGTGTTGTATTCTCATTTATATGTAGTAATATTACTAACGTGTCTGTAGAATAACTATGGACATAATTGTGTTTGAAAAAATTTGTCATAATATGCCATTTGTGTGAGGTAAAATTTAATTACAATTTGTACGACAAATTCATCTACATATATCTATTTTACCAGGTGGTAGAACCAGTATAGTTCGACCGGGAAGTATCACCGGCGCACCTATTTCTAGGGTGAAGCAGTATTTGCGTTTCGGTGGAAGGGTGTGGTTGCCGGCTGACTGGTATTTGAGGCGAACATCCTAGTCCTCGGGAGTAGCAACGCACCTGTGATCAACTTCAGTTAGAATGCCTGTTCTGTATGAATTTGCTTACAGATGTCCATGGGCGGCAATTACCACTTACCATCAGGTGACCTGCATGCTCGTTTGCTATTTCAGTCTGACAAAAAAAAAATAAAAATAAACATGAATCCCCATTTCTTGGTCATCGCATCACGCGTGAACGGCTGGACTGATTTCGCTAATTCTTTTTTGTCACGTTTGTTACTGACAGGAGAAGGTTCTATATATTTATTTACATCATTAAGATAAACGACCTTGAAGTGCTCCTAATCTGTATACGAATTATAAAAAAAAAACATCTTATATGTATGATACCTATCTTGGATACGTTGCCAGTCTTGAGGACTAAGATGACCTTTTATACGTAAATCAGCTGGCATCAGCACTATCACAAAAATACAAGTATTTCTTCAAAATACCTAAGTGTGGCATCTTCGGTTAATCTACTTATATGCTAGTTCTGCCCTTAAAGTTTGATTTTATTTATATCTTGTAGATGTAATATTATTATTAGCATAGAACCGACTTGACGTTGAGTTGTCGTTGTCATCAATCAATCTATATATAAAAGGCAATTCCGACTCACTGACTTATATATCAACGCACAGTAAAAACTACTGCACCTAGAACCTTGAAATTTGGTACAGGGGTGCCTTTTATGGTTTAAGTGAGCGATAAGAAAGGATTTTTAGAAATTCCACCCCTTAGAGAGTTAAATAGGGGTTAAAACTTTGTCCTGAATATAATTACAATCACACCTGATAGCTTTAGTTAAAACGATAACATATGCATTTTTAATTTTTTACCTCTATCTACTTTTGGAGATGATGCTACTTGAATTAAATTTCTTAGTCAGCTCATATGAAATCCGCTAAAAGAGGAAGAATTGGTGATATTCGATACTGATACGTGTTATTTTATGGTGTTGTCATATAAAAATATACTGTCCGGCTGACAAAATGCCATAAAGCTGATCGGGCGATAACAGATAGCGTAGAATTAAACACTCGAATCTAAGGTTATTTAAAACAAAGTTGCACAGCGGTGGATTAATTTTCATTGCATCAATAAAAATATCGTAAGCGGTTTAATTATGTTACTCCAGCTACGATAAGCCGGCCATAGCACTATAGTTTTCAAGTTAGTGCAGGATTTTAACTGAGACAAAGTTATCGTAGTTAAATTACGTTAAGTGCACTTTAGCAGAGTAACTTTAACATAAAGAGTAAACTTTTTACTTTATATTATGAACCCTATGAAATGCTTTGATAAATTAGATAAGTAAATAAATAATCTATATATAAATTCAAGCAATCTATACGAAAACATTAAAACAAAAAACCCAACTGTCTAAATAGATTATTTTGTTCCTAATGATATATTATATTTAATTTAATGCTTATGTGAGTTGATGTCAAAATAGTCGGGACTAAATTATCACGGCTGACGTCATCGTGACTAGAAACAATCTACTCTATGCAAACTCGCATTTAGAAACTTCTCACGAGAGTTGAGCATTCACATCTGTACGTAATCACAGAATACGTATGAACTAGAAGTTCTTCTTGTTTTAGCATATGCTATTATTATACGTTTTTGCTAATATGAGTACAGTTGGATTGGTACTCAAATAATGAGTGGTGAAAATATTCTACTACTTTTACACTTTATATTCACTTGTGTTTACATACTTGCCATATGTTGTTGGTGGCAACTTAGACAAAATGCAGGCGATAGGCAGTAATGTATTCTTGCGAAATATAAATTACCACTGCTGTTGGTAAAACACCGCCTCAAAGCCCGTGTTATGGGTGGTCTATCTTCAGGAAAGATCCTCAGAAGTCTTATGAATGGATAAATGGTATGAAATACATATGCACGTATGAACTGTGCATTTGCCAGGTGGTAGAACCAATGTAGTTCGACCGGGAAATTACCACCGCCACACCTATTTCTAGCGTGAAGCAGTTCTTGCTTTTCGAGGGAAGGGCGTGGTTGCCGGCTCACTTACATATGAGGTGATCATCTTAGTCCGCATCTGTGATCGATTTCAGATATAATCCCTGTTCTATATGAAGTTGCTTTCATGGGTAACCAATTACCATCAGGTAGACTGCATATTCGTTTGTTCTTATAAAAAAATGTCTATTTATATAAAGTAATTTTCATCGTGCGGAGTATCAGGTCATGAGAAAATAATTATTTTCATCTGAGGCGTTAACAGGGCAATATTATAGTGAATATTAAGGTTATTGTTTCTTGAATCGTAATAGATAAACATTTGAAATAGCGTTACCTTCTTCGGTTCTTCGGATTATATTGATCTAAAAGTGAAATTAAATTTATTGTAAAATTAATATAATGAATATATCTGGTAACGATGTTATGGCAATTCAAACTATTACAATTGTAGACGCGTTCATGTGTTAGAGCCCTTAAAGTATGACATACCAAATATAATAAATGGTTTTGACTCTAGACGCTAACGACGATGCTGAGACGGGTAAAATAAAAATAATTTCCTTAGTCATAAAGCGCAAACCAATAAATATTGCAATTATTACATGCGAAATCGCGTCTTCTCAATACGGTTTTGGCAAAGTCTGCGCCATTTATACTCAGTATGCAATTACATTATGTAATCGTGACAATCTAACACACATGTAAATTCCATGACTTGGATTTCTTACAAGTAGGGCACTCACTGATATTTGTCTTTTGTCTAATATAAAATAAAGTATGTTAAACCGAAAAGTGACGCCCTAAGGTTGAATTGTTCATTAGCTTAGTATTTAAGAGATTTTGCCAAAAATATAAACTTTTTTGATGTATAAAATATTTTTTTCAATTTATGATGAAGATACTTAAACATTTTTTTAGATTAAAAAAATTAAAGAAGGCTACGCTACGTCATAAGGCACAAAATCAGTGTTTTTTATTAAGTAAGAAAGATCATAAATATCTAAGTCAAGATTTCATTTTCTTGTCTAGCAAAACCTCTTAAGATATTATTACGACGTTCTTTTACTTATGAGCAAAAGTGTCTGTACATTTTATCTTATCACCGTCGCATCTTAAAAAATTGACGAAATAAAAAGCATCGCTAAACGAAGCTAACGAGCGGAAGACTAACTTTTTATTTGTAACATTTGCACACCTGCGTCCTTATAACATAAGCAATTCTGTTCAAAAACTCCTGTTTCGTATATATTCTGAGATAAGCACAATACCAGATTCGCTCGTATTTTATGCGATAACCTCCGTTTCTCAGAGTGTAATAATTTGGCACGGAGCGCGGTCCCCTGATCGCCCTCTACGAGCATTGTTCTCTTGAACGTGAATATCAAATGTTGTTAGAAAAGACCCATCAAAGGGCACCAACCACCTGCCATTACCCAAGTTTGATTGTATCAATTTAACTCGCGAGAAGTTCGCCAAATACAATATGTCTGAGAAACGTGTGCCTCGTGACAGTTATTAAATTCTATAATTACAAATCCCGAGCATAATGGAACGCTTTTGAACAATTCGTGTTAAATACATGTGAAAATTAAGGCTGGGAAAACTCTTAATACTTCAAAACTAGGGTCACCATAACCACAAGTTTTTCTACATAAATAAAAGTAACTGGATGAGGGGAGCCGAAAATCGGACTTAGTGGCCCGCCTTGGGAGATACCATTCCATTATCAACATCATTAGATGCTGTTGATAATGGAAAGCAATGTTACGCTCTGTTGTATTCTAATTTGAAGTGCGTGGTGGTGAGAATCCGACACGTTCCAACTTAGTTCTCAGGGGTGGCAACGCATCACTTTTCGACCTCTGATAGGATTCTTATAGTATTCGTATAGTATCTGCAATTGATCACAGGTTTCCACGGGTGGCAGTGACCACTTACTGTCAGATGGACTGCATGCTTGTTTGCTTCTTCTGCAGTATACATATTATGAAAAAGATATAAAGAGAGAAAAGTATTGAATATTGTGCATTGAAGGTTAGAGGACGTTTATTCTCATGTGTTTATTGGCATGAAGACATTCAGACAATTAACAACGTCGATAAGATGTCTCGTTCACAAAGAAGTAAGTGCTTGTTTATTCAGCGTTGAAAGGAAAAGCAATTAGCTCGAATGCAAATAGCGAAATGTATTGTAGTGTGTTTAACACATTTGCATGGAAAGCGGCGAGAGGTCGGAATTCCGAGGGCCAGCGTGCGCTCCCCTTGTATAAGTTTCCGTTCAAACTTCCACCGTGAAGCTAAAAATTGTCATTTCTATTGTCACTTTTATGGGACTTCATTTAACTTATGACTTTGAAGAGTCTCTCGCGTCATATATTATTGAATAAACACCTATTTCTATGGGGCGTCGCATTAAACATCTGGTAATATTAACGCTGCATTAAAAATGATAAAATGTTAGCAGGATCATTTATAATCCAATTTAAAAAAATGCTAATATTAAAATGTCACTTTTCGTTTTATTAATTAAACCTGATTTATCACCGAGTAACCAACTTAGTAAGCAATTTATAAATTTGTTTTTCGGAAAGCCGTTTTTTCGGCGATTCACGGTGCTCCAATTTACGCGGTGCCATTTAGAGAAATTGTCTAATTAACCTGCCTATTCGGAGATTTATTACGCAACCCTGGATGTCTCGGGGTAATTTCGTTCAGGCTTTATTGACTGTGGTGTTACGAATAAATCACCAGCAAAGGAAAACCGCGTAAATATTTTGTGTAAACGTATATCGCTTACGTTTTTCTTGTGTTGTTTGACCTGAATTGTCATCATTTTTCTTTTCCTGTAATTAAATTAAGATTCGTAAAAATTTACATGTACGGGATAGCAATAGTGTAACCAGAAACTTGTAAATAATATTGTTATACCTGTAAATAACACTTGCGTTGCTGTGTTGCCATAGAACTTGGCAACACGCGTGTTTTGGTAGATTTATACAGTATACATTTAATTTTGTATTGTAAATTTGTTTCGACAATTATAAAACTACATGCTTAATCTATTCAATTTGAACTCAAACCTGGATATAAGACCTAAAACTGGTCAAACCATTGTTTACGTGGTATTTTAGACGAGTAATTAGTGAGGTGGAAAGTTTAGTTAGGATTAACTGCTCCATAAAGATAACAAATTAACAACCCTCTTAAAGTGCGTTCCGAAACACGGAAACTGTGTTTGTTTCCGTGAGCATGAAAACAACGAAAAAATCTAAATTATCACGGAAACTAGAGCTGTTGTATTTGAAACAGAGAAAAATGATCGCACTGACACATAGGCATAGGCATTAAAGCTAATGGTATAAATGACCTCAAATATTATAGTTTCAGATTTCAAATTCTAACCGAACTGTGCTTTTTCAAAGTTAAAATATTTCTATCTTTTTATATGTAGTATTGAAACTGATATTGATACTTCAAATATAAAAAGATGTAACAGAAAATCAGCTGACAGGGATTGACCACTGCTGCCCATGTACCTTTCTAATCAACCCCAAATAAGATTGGAATCTTACCTGCCGTTGGATACATATAAGTTGGAATGCCTCGGATAAGTGAGTCTCCCTTACCAAATTCTTTAAACTACTAGGCAGAAACAGGTGTGGCAGTGGTCCTCTCGGAATTCTAATATGCACATCATTTTAGAAAAATCAGTGGTGCGTGCCTGGGATTCGAACCTCGGACACTCGATTAAGAGGCTGAGTTTCAACCATCACTACTCGACACTGAGATATACCTGCATTATATTACACGACAGGTAAAGCTGAAGGGTGGTAAAATTTGTTAGGATATTGATATATTGACATAGAAGTCATAAATCTAAACAAGATGGTCCCCGCTTTTCCGTTAAGCTGTAAACTTGGCACGTGTTCCGCTGTTGATGCTCGGGACGACACAATTTTATGATTTCACTCGCTAACAATTACTACTTCAGTTTTATTATTTGAAAAAAAAAAACGTATGAACAAGATTTCGCTCAGCATTTTCTATCTTCAGTGTAGCTAAAGTTATTTTTTTTCAAATTTTATGACAATATTAACAACATTTTCATGCAAATGGTACTCTACATAATTTACTGCAGTAAGCTATTTAGGCTTGACTTGCCAAACAAGCCTCTTGTTTAATCAAATGTAATGCAAGATACTGGAACTAGCTTTTATAGTCCACGTAAACAACAAGATGGTAAAAAAGAAATAAATAATACAAGGAGAAAAGACAAATCCGCTGAGCTTCTTGGTGGATCTTCTCAGTTGAAGCCGTGTTCCGATCCGGTGGTAGTGTAAGAATGAATATACTCACAATTTGTAAGTGCTAAGACATTTCTTTTCATTATATAACTATTGCTCAAAATAAATTAAATTATAGAGTTTAGCTAGTTATTCAAAAACGTATAATGTATATTTGGTAGGCAGACATTTTCGGAACAAACCTAATAAGCCAAAACGAACGATTGTTTCCGAATGCGTCACAGTTCGGAAGAAAAGCGAGCAAAACACGAAAATATATGCCATTTTCTAGGTCAGAGCCGTTTAATATCGCAGGGTACATACGGTTCGGAGGTAAACTAATTTGGCACAAGTTCAAACTAACAGAGGATGTTCGAACCAAAAATCCTTATTATCTCGAGTTCATTGGCGAATGCTGAAGTCATATACCTGTTTGGAATATCATATTCACACACAATGTCTCATTTGGATCCTTTTATACTATTAATGATTCTGTATTCGTATTAATTTCGTTTTTGGTGAACGAAACTTGTGTCTCTAGAAATAATATTATTATTTGTAATAGGCTATAAGTAGGTATAGGCAGTAATAATTATTTTTTTCCATTCATATAATTGTAAAATTAATTACATAGTTAATATTTTGTTCCATTCTAGCTAAGTAGCTAGTATTGGAGACAAACTTTTTTTTATAAATATGAAATAAGAAACGAGCAAGCAGCCCAGCTGATGGTAAGTGCTTACTGTCTCCCATGGACATTTGTAAGCAACTTCATATAGAACAAGGGTTCTATCTGAAGTCGACCACAGATGCGTTGCTACTCCCGTACTGTTTACCTAAACAGTGAAAACGGGACCCTATCACTAAGACTGTCAATCCGTCCGTTTCAGGTTGTCTCAAGAACCGTGATACCTAGACTATTGAAATTTTTACATATGAGGTATTTCTGTTGCCGCTATAAAAACAAATACAGAAAAAGTAAATAATAAAGGGGGCTCGTGAAACGTGTTTTTTTAGCGTTATTATGAATAGTGCGGAACCCTCCGTGCGCGGGTCCGATTCGCAACTGGCCGTTTTCCAATGAAGGTATCATAATATGTGACATACGTGGACATAACTGGCTTGTTTGTTCAATTCATCTGTTTATCTAAACAAGTCTGTTATTTCAAGCGGCCTTTTGTAAGATTGTGTATCTATTTGAACTAGACGAAAACATCTAGATTCGCTATTTATTTTTGTCTGTTACTCTTTGGCTAATTTTGGGAACGATTGAACCGGTTTGGGCGGAATTTGTGGAAAGACTGAAAGGACTATCAAATCACTTTTATATATATAAAGTAAACTGAATGAACTATATGAAAATCTGAAGCCCTTACAGCATCATAGGCAAGATGTTTTTTTATAATATGAAAGTAGAAAACGATCTTGCAGTCCATCTGATGGTCATTGTCATCTTGCCCGACTTCGTCAGAAGGAGGGTAATGTTTTTCGAGCGTATGTATGTATGTTTGTTTGTATGTATGTCCATTTTGTTTTTTACTATCACGACAATATGCGTATCAAATAGAAGATAGTAAATAGAGCAATCTAAAAATATATATTATATTATAACGCTTTTACTTGGCTATTTTAAAAAATATATATAAGCGTTATATTAAATATACATCATTATAAACAAATCATTCGTTTTAAGCAGTTAGAATTTTTATTTTTCACGATGTTACTAGTTTACTAAGAAACAATTACATTAGGATTTTATATTGTTCAAGGTTATAACTTATAGCTTCCTTTTACTCAAAAGCGTCTATTAATGAAATCCATTTAAGTATACCGACAAATTGCATGGACTTAACCGCCAAAGTCTCTCGTGCAGCAGTCCTTTATTAGTTCAAGCAGAACTTAGGTGATTACGAGCCGAGGACAAAAGAAGCGAAAAGTTGTGAATCCTACTTCTAATTTGGAGTTGATAGTAAGTGCGGAAGTGTTTTGCGTTCACTTCCCTTTGAAACCAATGTACATAGTTTGCCTGTGGAGGTAAAAGATAGAAGACAACACAAAGTAAAAGACACAAACACAAAGTACAAGATAGTATTAACTAAAATATTAACATGTTCATACAACGTAAAAAGAAATGTAAATGTTATCTTTACTTTAAATTACCACTTGCCACAAATTTTCCAGCCACCCCAGGGTTGACTGGTTGACAATGTCATAAGGCATTAAGTTTGACCTATTGTAACTTGTATTTTAATGCGTTGCAATAAACAAATATATAACGCACCATCTATTTCTGGCGTGAAGCAGTCCTTGCATTTCGGTAAGGGTGTGGTCGCCGATTCAGTTATATGAGGCGAGCATCTTAGCCCTCGGAAGTACCAACGTATTCTATACGAATCTGCTTACAGATGTCTATGGAAGGCCGTAACCTCTTAACATTAGATGGACGACATGCTTGTTAACTACTGCATTCTCATATAAAAAGAAAAAAATGAACTATTATGTTGTATATAAACAATATATAATTTAATGACACCATACCCTAACTGTTATAAAAGAGGATAATTTTTTTAGTGTTATAAAAGAGAATAATTTTTGTTTGTAATATCATCTAAAAATCGATTGGCAATAACCTCATGTCTATTTATGAAAGTCTGTTTTTTAAAGTCTACTGCATTATACATCACATCACATCTCACTTCGAACAAAGCACTATTTGCTGAAGATTGCTCCATTTATATTTATTGGGTTTCAATTTCATTGTGCATTCTTGCGTCTTATATTTTTAGTTCTTATTTATATATTTTTATTTCGTTGTCTCATCAATAATTAGCAAAGAGGACGTGAATCTAAAAACTAATAGGGTAAATTAATTTAAATAATTAAGTAGACCAAGAGGGCCTTATGATTATATGTAATGCATTTATTATTCAAGACACTTCTTGCGTAAGATTTTTTACCTTAAAAACGTTCTATTCGAAATAGGAATAGGAATTAATTTTTTACTTGTCTTATTGTCAAAGTACAGCAGTTAATAAGCTTCTTTCCTAGGCGAGTGTTAAATCCAGCTGTGGACTTCTAAGACGATGAAAAATTATATTTTTTATAAGATAGAAGTTGCAAATGAGCATTTCAATCGCTTAATGGATACTGGCTAGTGCTGTCCACGGACGTCTGTGATAGACCCAAATACTATTAGAGCCTTACATGAGTTATGCATATCAGATAAAGGTTATTACCTCTGAAAATAATATTGTTCAGTGTTATCAACTATTTAAAATCTTTCCCTCTAAAATTGACGGAGAAAGTTCATTCATTTTGATAGTGAAAAAGGAAAGGTTGTCCTAGCTAAATTAGCTGTAAAAAGAAAAAAAGGTCTCGTGTTTTCGCAATTTGACTAGAAATAAAAACATCGCTAGTTGAAATAATCTGGATGTCATTGTGATTTTTGCCCCCCTAGAATATACTCCCAAATATTTTTGTCGCCCTACCTTTAAAAATACCCTAATTTAGAGTGTAAAACTCCCTAGATAGAAACATTATTTTTGGTAATAGACAGAAAAAGCTGCGGCGGTCATACCTTCGGAGTCTAACCACGAAAGGTTATTCTTCAATTAATGACAGTAAATCTTAAAAAAATACTTATCATGCTAAATTTTTATGCATCTAGTTGTACTACACGGATTTTCGAGGTAAGGAAGGATTTATGTATAAAAATATATAAAGGACCTTTAATTTCCTTTCGCCAATGTCATAAAGAATAAAATTGAATATAAACTGCCACTCTACCCGGGAAGGATAGAAAAGGATGATTCAATAATTCAAATGTATATCAGTAAATTGTATTGGTGGCGAACTTTGTTAAGGCTTACACTGACTCTAATATTTTTCTTTATGTCACAAAATTGAATATCTAATCTCGTTGTTGAAACGGGAAAGACGAACTGCAACTTAAGTATATAGAGATATCGTAACCATTTTAAAATATGTTTTTTTTTAATGTGAAGTAGCAAATGAGCAAGCAGCCCACCTGATGGTAAATGGTTGCTGCCGCCCATGGACATTTGTAAGCAACTTCATATAGAACAGGGGTTCTATTTGAAGTCGACAACAGATGCGTTGCTACTCCCGAGGACTAAGATGGTCGCCTCATATAAAAGTGAGCTGGGATCCACACCCATTCTACAGAAACGCAAGAACTGCTTCACGCTAGAAATAGGTGTAGAGGTGGTACCGGTCGAAGTACATTGGTTCTACCACCTAGTAAAAATAATTAACCGAATATTTAAATGCCAATATGCAAAACAGGTAAATGGTTTTTTTTTTTTATATTTTTATTCAGTAATGTATATGTAAGCTAGTTAAACACTAAGATTTCTTTATGCTTCTTAAAAAAATTGAACCAATTAAAACACGATTACAACCCTTATAAACTGTTCTAGATCGGTAGAACACTTGAGAACGATTTTATGAGTATTATTGAGTATTGACTAGTCGATTTTACGGTAATCGCAAATATCTAATCGAGATTTCATAGTACTGAATTAATTTCTGCATTCCCTACCACTTAACTGATTTTATGATACCGTCATCGCAGGGAGAGCTTCTCTTCTGTTCATCGACATTACATAATTCAATTAAGATAGAATATTGCAAAATCCATAACTTACGAATCTGTTCGCAGTTCATAGCTTATTAATGACAGACATAGTTCTACTAGAAAGTAGATAGTAGAGTAGTAGACCCATGGACGTAAAAAATGGGGCGTTAGGCGTTCAGACCTTTCCACCCTTTATCATAGGCGACAAAAAAATCTTGAAACGAAAATTGAATTTTGAAGTTTATTTAATCCTAATCCAATTTTTTTTTCGCCAACCGCTGCTGGAACCCCTTAACAAAATTATAACTACGTCTATAGTTCTATCAAATCACTTTTCGGGAGTGTAGCGAAAAATAGTATAACTTAACCTCCTGTCATTCTGCGAAGGCACTCCACAGAGGAACACTGCCGATTCGACGATGATAAAGAAATACCTAAGCTTATCTGCTTATTTCTGCAAATACGGTTTCATAATGCAACTCGAAAGTTCTTTTTTTTATCTTTTACAAGCCAATGCTTGACTACAATCCCACATGATGGCGTGGCATGCAAGTGGCGATGCAGTCTTTGGTGGTGAATCGCATTAACTTAGAAAAAGCCTATTCACT
>DWNE01006211.1:0-13259 GCA_018249875.1 Cecropterus toxeus | reverse complement strand
ACTCTTACCGCCCGCTACCCCAGAAGCCCCTTTTAGTCGCCTCCTACGACAGGCAGGGGATACCGTAGCTCTATTCTGATCCCGGAACTACAGGGATATCGTGAGTATCCGTAACATATTAAAATGTTTGACCATCATTGCAAAGTACATCAATTATCGAAATCTAACCAGTAGTTTTTGAGTGAAAGAGTAACAAACACACATACATCGTCACAAACTTTCGCATTTATAATTTAAGGAAGATTCCTATAATAATTATTTGTGAACTCTATTAAGAATTGAGTTCTGCTTAAATCATATTTGCAGTGTAATATTTATACTAACAGATTACATAATACTCTACTAAACTTGTTTACCTAGCGTACAAAGTTGTGTACACATTTTGACTTCCAAGAAACTAGATTCAAAGCAATATAAGAGTTCCTTTGAATGTTAAGTATTTTTCTGTGCGCCGTTAGGAAGTTCCCTATTTAGCTTCAGCCGTTCAAATACCTTGCGGACTAATAATGGTTTCCTCGAGCCCCTTTGTCGTGTTAGTAATTTACAGGTTAGTTGCAATAAATTTCCAGCAGGTGGCGATATGTTCTGCAGACGTTCTACGCTTCCGTTTTCATTATGTTTACGACTGGGGTAACCATGTTGCACAATCTCTCGGGACAAAGAAGAGTTCAGATCTCTGGCATATTTTATTGTGGTCCTCGTTTGGATCTCGTCCTGGACTTAGTTTAAAATTTAACAAACAGTGCATTTATTATATGTCATCATCAAGTCACTAAGCTGTGTTTCTGCTAAACGTAGCTTTCAAAATAAAAACGGCTATCCAATTTCGAGACCATCCAAGCCAAGAACTGCCTGCTTTATGTAACCTGTGAAACCTAAGTATGGCCTGCTAAGCTGTATACAATAAATAAATATGTACGTGTGTGCAATTCACACACTTCAAATTGTTAGGGTGATTTATTAAGGGGTACAGCGCCATCTAGTTATAGTGGCGACCATTGCTTTTGTAAAGCATTTTAGTTTCGTTGAGCTTTAAATCACAACGATTCTAAAAAAGTTTCACTTCAAAAAGTAACATTCTAAAACTCAGAACTATAATAAAATTAAATTTACTTTTTGTAAACAATAAAAGTGAAACAAATCAACACATACAATATACAAAACTGAGATAAGTTTTTTTAACAATCGCTCGCTAAGTTACATGACCAGTTACTGGATCGTAGGTGCGTCTGACTTGGACAGCGTATGCTAGTTTGATACATTGCTTAAAAATCTGATGAAAACAATCAGTGGGTATACATGCGACTTTCTATATAACTATTTATGTATGACTAATTGTTAGTATTGTATCGTGACAATTACATTATACGCTCGTGAAAAGTTTTACTTTTTTTGCATAACAAGATTAAAATCTTCCTTAAAATTTTATCCTTCGCGTTATTATATATTTGTAGAGTAAACGACACTAATAATAGTAATAAAGTTGTTTAATACAATGACAGAAAGTTTTATTATAACGCATTATCTTGTTAATTAAATTTTATTTCAATATCATAAGAAGTATTTGTACATAATTAAAACTAATTTCATGGTGTCGGTTTTCGTGACGCACACCGTCACGAAAACGAAAACGTGGGCAACGTAAAAAGTTATTATAATTTTTCCCTACCAAAAGTAATATAACTTGTCATGGATCAGTCCAATCAAGTCTCGAATCTCTTGGCGACCCTACTTACAACTAGTGTTACGAAGTACAGGCGTTATCTTATACGTTTGTTATACGCAGTTTTTGTTCTTCAACGATAGATATGCTTATATTCATGAGCATGCGCTTCGTACATTAAGTGTCACTTTTTTATCGTAATGTATTGCACTTGGTTTCTAAAATGTAAGTTTTTTCGATGCGATGTACGTTTGCAGACATGCATATAGGTCAAAGCAATTTATGATATTTACTTATTACTATATTCTTGATAGTTTTTTTATAAACTATTTTGTTTTTACCCGGTAATTCTTTGCTTTTTTCATTCATTTCTTATACCTTTTTTGCTTTACAAACTCGATATAGCTCTTGTAAGTTTATTTTGCAACCAAAATTGAAAAATAATTAAATTAATAAAATTCATGTAATAATATCCAAATGAAAATTTTGACAGGTACCTACTTACGGTAGGTACGTGTTATACGTTTATCTTTAGGATTTCCATTTTTGTATACATAAAACTTGTTTTGCTAATCTACATGAATCTCTCAAGGTACAATATTGAGCAACACTTCATTCATTAAAACTTGATTAATATATTCAAACAAATATCGCTACTTTCCGTTCACTTGTTAGTAGTACCAGCATAATTCAAACGGCCATCGTTTTTCTATCGTCGGTTTTCGCTGCATTTCTTACTATTATTCGTTCGTGCATCGATGCGTAATCATTAAAAGGGCTTCTGTATCGGGCACATACATACGTGTATTTATCATGTAATCTCGGAAAAAGAATACAAAATGAACCGAGTCACGTCTCGTGTGCAAGGAACAGGGATAATTAATCAGGGATCTCATTTTGTCCAGGGATACGCGGGGACAACGGCCGGGATCGGATTTTGTTAAGAGCCTCCTCTTTTGGATTTTATCGCTTATCTTTCGCGTCATTCCCGTTTTGCTTAATTTATAGCCTGAGTTTTGTTTATTTCATTTTTCTTGGAATTCCTTTCATTTGCTCTTGTAATCCCAGTCTCTAATAAAGTATCTTAGAATTTATTTTCTATTTCTTCAAATGAGATATGGATATTAATTTTCGTTGGTGGCGTAAAAATTACCGTGTTGGAATAATTTACTGTTATCAATTCTGCTCATTTACATTTACAAGTAAGTTCGACAATAAAAATAAATTAGTCTATCTATGTAAATGGTAATGATGCATAGTTAAATTTTACTTCATTGCAGTGCTATTTGTTTAAAGTTTTAATAGTGAACAAGTTTTTCTCGAGTCATTCGCGTGTTTTTCCATGCTTTAATGGCCGATTACTCATTTTGTTTGAAAGTAGCGCATTTCGCATTTACAACTTGAATCTATTTCAAAGGCACTGATTTAGATATGGACATAAATAATGTTAATGTAACTCAGACGTCCTGAGATTTTGTTATGGGTTATCTAGGGTACGTGTTTCATCGCAAACGAAAAGTAGGCTAGAGTGAAGCGATAAAAAGTCAAGATAGACAAATACTATTACTAATATTATACTTACTGATATATTTTTTATTATTCATCACGATTCGTTAAATTACTGCTTACGGTGTGGTGTGTTCCTTGTTTAGATATCTTACATATAGTTTTGCCACGCAGTTTCACTCGCCTTTATTAGAGAACAATCTATTAAAAACAGCAAACGTAGCGTGATGTTATATAGCCTAAAGCCTTGCACGATATTCAACACAAAAATATTTTTTCAATTCCAACCAATAGTTCCTGAGGTTAACGCGTTCAACCAAACAAACTCTACTGCTTTATTATACATATTAGTATAGATTATCGTGATTTAAGTAAATAAAACATTTCACACACTTATTTGGCACAAAAATGTTCATTTTATGTCGGAAAATTTGAAACTTCTTACATTCTGGTTTCCATGAAATATGTTTTCGGTTACTGTATAAGTATTAATTACCGCTCTTATATGTAGGTTCAGGCTTCTACTTGTTATACTATTTATGACTCGACTCATTAAGTTACTCGTTGGCAGTCCCACAATACCCTAAAAGCCTATCCGTCATTATTTTAATTGGCTACTTGAGGCTCTAATAAGCGAAACAGCACGCGAGCTTACGACCGTCTCCTTGACGCTGTGAATGTCGGAAAATTGAGCATGCACCGGATTCATGAACCCCTTTTGTAGTTACCTCGTAATTGTGTAACTTTCGAGGTAACTCGAGTAACTCGCGGTATTCGTGTAACTTGTTAAACAACTTGTTTTCTCGTATTAATTCGTCTTTATCTATACCGTAATTTTATTCTTCTGTTTAACCATGCAGTACTAGATTAAATTTATACGTTCCTATAATTACAACTTCATTTATTTATCAACGTTTGTTTTGTATCCGCTGTGCAATTTTTTACCCACCTTTTTACACGTGGCATGTATTATTTCAACTTTTATAAAAACAGCGTTTTTTAAATTTAATACTTACATTTGAATATGCGTTCTCTAAAGTTTGTCTGTTACTAACGTGGTCTGCTACTAGCATGCAGTTGGCTGTATGTTTCACATTTCAAATTAATCCACTTTCCACTCTTCATTCAGTTCCCTTTGTGCCCGCTGCCGGAGTTTCAACAATGGCATCAACTATTTCCTCTGTTTCATTTGCATCAACAATCGGGTCCGTAATAAAAAGGGGAGTAACGTTTCAAAGCTCGTCATAATTTACGTACGATACAAAGGTTTCTTTTCTAGCGTCGTATGGTGTTTCACGGTATTAGTTTTATGCGCACCGTTCATTTATATGAATTACGTTTAGCAAATCACCCGTGAAATGATAGTAAGTTCAAAAATGTGTCACTAAAGTTGCTATTTTTGTAGTTTTATAGTAAAATGCTCTCCTTCCCGCCTTTCAGTTTCCTGGACTCTGTTCTCCAATCCTAACAGGAACCTAACAGGAAATTTTAGTTATTGCTTATTTATGATATATTTTCTGCTCTAGTCATGTTATACTCTCTGCCTTACGTGGCATTAGTAAACTCTTTTTTTATATCCAGCATGCACTGAACAATCTATGCTTATAGCACTTCGAGTATATTTCTTTTATAACGTCGATCTAGATGTAGGTATTTGTGTCTTCATACACATACAGATATGCGGTATTAGATTTTATACGCATATGGATTATTCATAATTTATAACCGTGTATTATTTTTTAAGATAGTAAAATCCAAAAGGGCATCATCAACGTATGACTTTATTTTTATTGATAAAATAAACGCATGATGCGAAGCGTTATCGTGATCCGCCTTCCACGCCTCGCCTTTTCGGTTTACAAATAATTACCATCATGTATGATTAAGGCCGTTAACACAATTGCGATTTGATTGCCTTAATAGAATTAGGAATACACATTTTCGACTTTCTTCATAAAATATTATATTAACAGAATATATCGAACATAGCTATTTATGTTGGCATTTCTTTACAAAAGTATTATGATGGTATTTTTAACTAATTCTTATATCCGTTAATCACGTACCTTGCTTGCATCTCATATGCTTAAATTAGTGTAACGATTATGAGGACTAGTTGTGTATGTCAAATCATCTCGGAAAGTCCACAGTGTGTGTTCGCCCTAAACTCAGTACTGTTTGTTACCCTGAGGGAATTTCATGGGATTTGAGAGGGCTTTTATTAAGTAGCATAGCAACGACGTGTTTCCCCTCGCGTTTGATTTTATAAATCTGTACTCGTTACAGACGACAACTGCTTCACCATCCGCCTTGCAGCGAGGAGCGATACGGTAAATATTAAATGAAAAATACTTGCATCTTATTACATGAGCAATTTAAGGCATTGACATGTTTTAATTTCTACCAATATAGTCTTTAAATATGACAAGCTATTTATCATTGATGATTTACGTTAACTGGACTGTAAAATACGTTTTGTCCTTTTTTGCTAGCACCGTTGCAAATGATGATGTTGTCAATGAGTAGGTACAAAATTAAGGTAGGCAGGTACTAAATGCTAACCATGCTGTCAAATGTGTCAATACTGATTTGTTTTGTTTGTTGCTAGGGTTTAGTGTGTGAATATGTTAAATTGTGTACATAGGACATTTACAGACCTTGTCAATTCTGATGACTCTATTTAATAGCATTATTGAAATATTTTCAGCGAGTTATCGTTCATCGCTTACTATCAAACCGCTCGCTGTGAAACAAGTACGGTTGGTTTCATTCAGTTATAATGTTGAAATGACTTTATAACTGAGCATTGTCTTAATCTCCTATTTACGTCTGTTATTGTTTGTGGGAAGGCTCCTCGTTGATGAGGGCTCCAGGCTTCTTGTACGCACTGTTGGGTTTATTCATAACATTAATATAGATGTAAACATACTTACTTACCCGCTTTGTTGTATTATCCATTGTTTTTAGATAAATATACTGGAGCTTGATGTTTTGATGAGATCATTTGCTTGCGATAATTGTTACAGATAGATGTATGTAGTAATATTCATTTCTGGTTGTCCCTTAGGTATTTTCTTCTTTAGGGTTCCGTACACTATAATTAAGACTCCGCTGTCCGTCTGACTTTCACCAGGCTATATCTCATAAACTGTAATAGATAGACAGACGAAATTTTCAAAGATGATGTGTTTCTGTTGACGCTACGACGACAGACGTAATTTTTTGCTCGATTTTAATAATGGCAACAGGTAGATATTAAAAAAATATTTTTATAGGTATATTGGTTTAAAAAGAATAATATTCTTTATTGTACCCAAAAACAGGAAATTATACACTTATAATTACAATTTTAAAAAATACAAAAAAAAAATTAATAACAAAACGTATACAAGGGGGGTCGTATACAAAAAACAGTTTTTTTCCGTAAAATGGTACTTCGGTTTGTATATTTTGATACTATATATTATGCAAATATTTATATAGAGTTTGCGACGAAGTAATAACTTTCAAATTTCGGCAGATATTTCAATTTGTTTATTTCTTGTATAGATAAATTATTAGTGAGTACATCCACTCAACGAAGCAATCAAGATATTTCGATGATCTGGCTTTAACAAAAACTTTTGATGAATCCGTTAACAGACTGAGACCTCACAAATCCGAACTCCCCTTGAGGCGTTTTGAAAAAGACGGCAAAAAACTTTGCAAATTTAATCGCAGACTGGAGTCTGCGATTGCCGAGAACTTCTAAGAGCAATAACGACTGGATTGGATTTGAATCGCGATCCGCTGGTGTTGAATCGAGGATCAGCTGGTAACTGAGTTAGCGGAATCCTTTCCTCTAAACTCGGAATCAATAATTGAGTTGAAAAGCCAGTACATGTTTGCTTCTATTAGTATAAATAACGATCTGTTTGGCGCAATGGTTGACATAATCTGAAGGTGGTAGAACCCTCTGTGGATGAACCTATAGAAATACTCGTAGGTGTAACGGTGGTGCTTTCGTAGGACAACAACACAGCAAAGCTTAACACTGCTGTCTTAAGGGTTGCTGTGTTCTGGTCTAAAGGGTGGGGTAAGGAACACATACTTATCCCAGTCATTCCAACTTAGTTTTCAAGGAGTAGCAACGCATCTGCAGACATCAGGTAAGGCCTTATCTGGGGTTGTTTACATATGTCCATGGGCGGCAGTTACCACTTACTATAACGTGGCTTGCATGCTCAAATCAAATCAAATCAAATGTTTCCGTATTACCCATTCATGATGCATGTTTAAGTCCACTGTTGAACATAGTACTGTTATTTGGCGACGCTCCTTCCTATCTTCTGGACACTGTCTCTTAGTCGCCTTTTACGAAATCAAGAGGAGGAGAATGGTGGTATTCAAGACCGACACGGATGCCTTGTATAAAATCAAAGAAGAAATTAATTAATCAAATTGTTCAGGATTTCTGTCAATTATGAGTTCTTTCCTCTAATGCGTATCCACTGCTTTTGGTTACCGGGTAAACTTAATACAGATATAGTTCTGCCCATCACAAGATAGGATAGTTTCTTAAGTCTGAAGTAATGTACTCACGGGACGAAATATATACCGTTAGCATAGTACCTACCAAATCATTACAGAATCTATTTTGGAATGTGTTTAAACACTTTCCAAGTAAATGCTACTCGGTTACGCGAACAATCTCAAAGCACTTTACATTAGCGTGTGCTCTTTAAACCGATTTTTACGGTCAGGAAGCGGAAACCGAATCTGCGTCTTTTTTTAGACTCGGAAATTTCACACTCGTCTAGGATGTCTGGAACGTTTACGTATTCGTTTTCGCGTTATTTTTGGTAGATTGAAGAGAATAAATCTTACGGTTGACGTTAGGTGAAATATGTCTTTGATAAATTTGGCGAGCATTTCGGTCTATCGTTAGTCGAAAATATGGAAAGTGTGAAAGACGTAGAGTGTTTTTGGAACGAAAATGTGCAGATTTAGTAATAATTCGTATTTTTTTTTGCATTAGAGCGACTAAGCAAATTTTTGAAGTCTGCCTGGCCAGGAATTATAAGAAAAACGCCATTCTGTTCCACCTCTTGTGTAATCACCAATATATAATCAGGTAATTCACCAGAAAACAATAATTTTCATTATTATTATTGAATTCCTAATTAATCTTAACTTGGATGCTTATCAAATTACCTTCTGCCTTTTAAGATTTGATTACAGTTATTTGAGCGCGTGTACTCAATAGGAAATATATATATTTAAGAATTCTGTTTATAAAACAATTTATTCTAAATAATATTCTTTTATAAAGTAGTTATTTCCTCTTTCTATTTGAATCAATCTAATCGAACTTTGTTAAAAACTTTCTAACGCAGGCGCGCTAATACTAAGTTTCACTGAAAAGTCTGAAATCTATCATTCTTTGAACAAACTCAAACGTTTTGATTTATTTTCTTCAGTTATCGATGGTTCATTCAGTCAGAAAATGCGAAATGTATGGCTGATAATCTATAATGGTTGAATTTACAAAAACTATTGGAGTAAACTAGTAGTATTAAACTTAACCTTTAAAATTAATGTGAGCAATATCATTTGTCAATAAATTCAAAGTTAACCATAAAGAAAAAGAAGGCCACATAAAATAAAAATTAGGTATATAAAACATCTTAAGTTAAACCAATAAAAAGAAAACGTAACGATGCATTATGTAAAAAACAAGTTGAACAATAAAACGCACCCTGTGTCATCAGTGGCGTCACTGCGCCACTGACCCAAATAGTGGGATGTCGCAAAATGGCCACCCTGTAGAGTTAGACCGACTGGAAGAGTGATGGCGGTTTTATGTACGTCTGCCCTTAATATCTTAGTAAGTCCCGCTCTTTTATCTTGGCTCAGGGATTTGTAAGAATTTTTACTATTTTTCTGCTTAATTTCTGGGAAGAATATAAAAAATGCGTCAAAAGTAACCAAATCCAAAAAACAGCATTTTTAGCATTGTAATATATAACTACAAAAAATCGGTTGTCTGTAAAGTTGGTTTACGGACGATAGTTGAACGTGACAACGTCATAATAAACTACCGACGGAATGGTTGCATTTATCAAAAGAAATTTTTATTTTATTTGTTTGATAAATATTTTGTATGGATGAAAACATGTACATGTAGTATTGTATATCACCTGACCACGTGGACGCATCGCTCACTCAAGTAGGAGAGAGATAGATGTCGAATGCTGACGAACGCGGAGGCCGATTGTGCCTCTTTGTCGCTAGTTCTGCGCTCTCGCTTGCCCTTCAAGCCTTAAATGGAACGCCTCAGAGCGAGGTAACGCCGCATGAGTTATGTTTTTTGTTGCGTGCAGCCGGCTCCACCGAATTATAAGACGTTGTCACGTCAAAAATGCTGTTTTTGGTCTTAACTATTCAAGTATGTAAGATAATTGAATAATTAGGAAATGTTATAAAAACAAAAGTAATACAATTACATTTGATGCATAAGTAAGTATGGAAACTCCTCAATACCGATTATGTTAGAAATCACATAGAGATTTACGTATGACTTCATGTATTGAGCATCGTTCGCAAATCGTAAGTGGCCCATTAATCAAATATTGTATCAAATGTGCGGTTATCTCCACAATCTTCAAAAATGGCAAATGTCGAAGCAAAGTCATACAATCTATTTGTATATTTGGATCTAAATGCTAAAAGGATTTGTGTCGGAAAATGTGTAAGTAATATGCGAGATAAAAGCGCATCGCTGTTATAAATTCATTCGATACGACAGAACGGATGCAAATAAATCAAGAGCGTTCAATTTCAAATTGCTAGTAGAAATAGGGAAATAAATTTACGTTACTATAACGACAGTGGCACAATATTAGATGGGAGTTAGTTTGTACGTACATTCATTTAACGCAAAGTAGAAGAGTAACCTGAATACAGCGACGCAAATCGTTTGGTACGGAAACGAAAACATCTGGCGATAGTTAAAATGTTACTGACGGTGCTTGTTTGATCATAAACTGATTAAACAGACAGTAACGACGCTAATAGTTAATATACATTATATTATGAAAATGTTAGTAAGCAAATTACGAGCTAAACAATTTTGATCACGCTTTGAAGTATTATTATTAACCATTTAAACTCAATTCAGATGTTCTATGTTGACGCTAACTGGGTTCTGAAAGATGTAACGAATTTAATCAAGGATTATGTGAAGTTACAAGATTAAATATTGACGCCGATTATCGGCTTAGAAAACGATAAAAAGTTGTAATCGACTATCGCCGACATTTCCTGAATGATCATAAATAAAAATATCAAAATAATTTACAGGGTAGTGATAACAATAAAGGTACTACTCCAAAACAACACATTTTAGTAAATACTACTAATAAAAAAATAGTATCTACAGATAAAACGGTCATCACACCCAGAACTAATAATGGAACTGACTGTTAGGAAAATGTGACGAAACCTGTTGTCAAGAGTCCTAATTCTATTATTGGGATCGGTAAAAATAACATAGTCACGCCCTGTGAATAGATACGGCCCTTCCAGTTGTATTTATATCTGGATTCATACCGGCAATGCCGTGAAAAAAATTTTGATATCACGCAAGGAAAGGAATGAATTAGCAGGATTGTGGCACGGTGGAAATAAAAACGGCAAGTCATCTGAAGCGACTCTGAAAGCCTGTGCCTTATTACATTTTTCATTTATGCACGAATGATGAGATTTAAATTTACGAGTAGTCGTTAGAGTTTGTTAAAGAGATATTAAAATTTATTGAGCATGAAGCGTCGTGGAACGGATAATTATTTATTTTATGACCTTATTATCATATCCCTTCATATTATTGGTATACTTATGTATTTTATCATGTTACTTCAATAAAGATATGATATAATAAGAAAACGATATGGTATTGATAATATTTGAGTACTAAGGATTATATCAGTAATAGCTTAAATACTAGGCATGGTACTAAATATCGTTATAAGCAAAAATATAAGCTAATATTTTTGTATTAATTATGCTTATTAAATTATTATGTATCATTAACTTTGCAATCAATGAATATCAAATCGGTCTTATTTATGTCTAAATAATTCTTATCTGATGTGTGCAGAAAAATAAAGACTTTTCTTTACTCTGTTATATTAATGAACAAATAAGCAATATAATTTACATTCGAAGTCAATATCAAAGGAACTTCTTTTGCATAAACAACCTACATAAATCAATTGATCTAATATTATCTATAATTGTGAATAAGATCTATCATTGTGAATAAGAATAAACTTACCACAATTAAATAAATTTTCCACAAATGTTATTTGATCATACGGTTAAAGAAAATAAAAGCGAAAAAATGCTGAATGTAAAATGCATATGCGATGGACAAAGGTATGTCGCGATTCCAGTCAGTATAAAGCACAGTAGTTGAATAAAGCGTAGTGGAATGCGGGCGCTGGCCCATTTAAAATTTGCTGACTGTGTTTCAGCAAAGTTCTCACATAGGGATTGTGGAATCTGGGAATTCAATATAACAAACGAAGCCGCAGGGCTGAAGCTGCTATGTTTATAATTAGAGATGTCGTTAACATGATGGATGAGACGTGACGACGACGTGATTCATCTTGTAATGATGTCAAAAGAAATTGATGGAGAATATTAAAAGATTTGGGCATTTCTGTTTTTAATATGGAAGATAAATTATAAATAAACGTTCAAATTTAGTCTTTCGTTACGCGAGCATGATAAGTGAAATATTGAAAGCTTGCTCTTCTTCAAATAAAAATGTGAGTATAAATTAAATTTAAAGTTAAAAGGTTTTCGTTTTTATATTTGCTGTACATTACCTTAAAACCCATCATAATAATACGATTAGTATTAATATTATTATCAGATCTAATCAAAAATTATATTTCCTATACATAACCTTAGATCTGATACTAATATAACTTATTGTTGTACAAGTGAGTATGTAAGATTCCAACCTCATCACATATTCTTGAAGCAAAACGAGGCCGGAAAGGTTAACCAAAACACATAAATAACATATGTATGATATTAACAAAGCAAATGAAAGTAACTTTCAATGCCATATAATGTTTGAGAAAACATGTTTGTAATATTTGAGAAAATCCAATTTTAATACTTGCTTTTTAGCGTTTATTTTGTAAGAAAACCTTGAACATTAATCTCTTAATTGCTTCCAGCATATACGAATAAGTATGTCCACAACAGAAGTAACTTAAACTGTAACCGGTACATCATTTCAAACGATAGAAAATTAAGTTTTGTAAGTAATAAATTTTCTTGTTTAGAAACTCCTGAGGGAGATTCAACAGAACGTACAACAACTTTTTTCTTGTATCTGTCGCCCATCGCCATTATTTACGCTGCGTTTTTCTGTCTAAATAGTGTGGTAACCTATGTCGTTAAATCGTTCTAGCGTGTCTTATATTCTCTCGAATAACACACGCTGCCGGCCACCTTTAATCTTGAGCTTGAAGGTTAAAGCTTTCGCAAACATTGAATGAAATCATTAAAAAGGACTGGCAATTCAAACTTTGCTACTATAGTGGACCATGGCCCGAATCATTATTACTCTTAAAGAAGATCTTTTCTCTAATAATAAGACACTAATGAGTGATTGATTGATTGTAATTACGATAACTCTAACTAATGGTATTTATATGATTGATAAAAAATATGTTAAGAAAATAATACTAGCCCTTTTCAATCAGTACCAATGTTTAGTAGTAAATCTTAACTTACCGTATCATTAACCTATCGAAGGTTACATCATTAACTTAAGAAGTTTCATACAATTTAAAGTATACGAACATTCTACGTTCCAAAACCTGATCGTACCAACAATATTCATTAATAAGACATTTCAACTTCAATAAAAAACGATCATTAGAAAAACTTAATGAAGGAGTCTGGTACAAATAATGATAGTAATGAGCAAGTGAATGAGTCTGCAATAGGAGTCGCTATCAGGACGTGGGTAATATCCTGATTTCGATCCAAACTTTTGGTGAAATTTGTATTAAATCATAGTTATTTTATT
>DWNE01006210.1:0-13260 GCA_018249875.1 Cecropterus toxeus | reverse complement strand
GGAATTGATTCATTTTAATATGTTACGGGTACTCACGATATGCGATTTTACCACGATCCATGTAACTGGGTCGAAATATCGGCATAAAAATATTCAAATCGCATATTGTGAGTACCCGCAACATATTAAAAAAAAAAAACTTGTCCCGGACAAGTTCCTATGTAAGCCGAGTAAGACAAGATTCATTGTCATGGATGAGATGTGTTACGGTGTTTTTATGTACTTTAAAACACTCAATTATATGAAGATTCGTGTTGATTGTATATAAGCGACTTCTAGAACTGATAACAATTATTTTACTACTTTCCACAAATGATAACATTTGAAATAAAATGAATTACAAACACAACTAAAGACCCAAACCCAAGAAGGTGTGTGTGTTTACCCTTGTGCTTCAACATCTTCACCACGAATCGTACATTCGTTGCAGTTCCTTCAATTTTGGCTCTTACTAGAACCTTCGGCTTCAATAGAAACTTTGGCCCATTTTGGCTGAAGCGAAAGCTTCGGTCGAACCCTAGCTTTTATTCCTCTCCATTATAAAATCATGGAGCGGTAGTTGGAACTAACGTTAAAAAAATCTGTAAAAATCCACATCGTATTAAATATTATGATTTTGGTCCTTACTAGAAAATTTTACGATAATTGACTAGTACTAGTATTAATAAATGCCGTTAATTAAATCCTCGGCTGCAGGAAAAGCTGGTTAATTAATTTTCCGAAATAATTTAAAAACCTTTTCCAGGATGAATACTCCTTTATTTTGAGTCTGCGGTCAACTTTAATCGCGTTATAGCCAGGCTTTAACCGTCACGACACGGAGGTTTATTGCTCCTTTAAATGCAAAAATGTTTTCGAAATACTCCTTGTAATGACTTTAAAGGACCTTTAATAAATTTCATACCTATCGCGTAATTTGTCAACACGTGCAACGTTTAAAGTATTCATTTTATTGTTTATAGATTCACATATTTTTTATGAAGTAGAGGTATAGTTGGATCGGGTAGTTCTAGGTGGTAAAAGGAGTATGGTTTAACTGAGGAACAACCACACCTTTTTGTACGGTGAAGAAGTTCTTTCGTTTTGATAGAAAGGTGTGGTTGCCGCTTCACTTTCAAATGAGGTGACCATCTTAGACCTCGGGAGTAGCAACTGTTATTCACTGCAAAAAGATAATCTGTTCTATATGAAGGTGCTTAAAGATGTCTATGGGCGTGAGTGGCATTACCATTAGACCATTTGCTACTCCAATGTAATATAAAAACTATTAAAAAAAAACATTTAATAAGTAACCATACTCTTGCATTATACTTTGTAAAGGAAAAACATGCAAAAAAATTAAATTATCAAGAAAAGACTACAATTCAATACAGAATACAATTATCTTCCAATGTTATACTTGCTTTGATGGATTTACTTTAAACCCGCAAGCTCTATCTGGCTCTCCTTCAGAATATCTATTCCATTTACTTATATTGTCATAACTCATACGATCTAATAAAAAGATATTGAGTTAAAAATACAGTATCAATAACAGTTGTGAAACAGTTCAAACTTTTATCTTCACATACATAATGCCATAAAATGGACATTATTTACTAATTATTGATAGTTAAGAGAATGTTTCATAAAAACGACATAAATCATACTACTTCTAATACACCTGCATAGAGTCCATATTACCGAGTTTATTATACCCTAAAAACAAAGTTATTATGTTAATATCTCATAACTTCTAATATGAATTTTGACAAAAGTTCGTACGTTTAATTCACTTTGATAACAGAAGCAAATAAAAAGTATTTTTATCAGGGCAAAAAAATATTCAGGTCAGTACATTTGTCCATACAAAATGGGCATTCTCCTTTAGAGCCAGTCCACACGGCGCGTTTCGTTGCGTTGCGTCGTTGCAACGCAAAGGTTTTGACGCATAGCCGGCCATACGTGCGCTGCGCCAACGCAGCGTTACTACGACGTAGCAACGACGCGACGCAATGAGTAGTCCCCCGTCCGCTTCGTCTCGGGCGCTGCAGTTTAGTCGCGTATGCGCTGCGTCGACGCAGCGCATCGTGTGTACACTATGATTATTAGTATGTAAAACGACGCAGCGACAGAACTACGTCGACGCGACGCTGTCGCAACACGCCATGTGGACCGGCACTTAGTGTAAATTTATGTTTTACACGTTACACTGCAGTCTGCGCATTTACTTAATAAACTAACCGTTACACCCTTAAACCACATCGATTTGTATCCTGAAATAAACGAAGTGTCACGAATTTTGCTGCAGCGGCTGTCACCTGCATGGTTCATTTAATCACAACTAACTAGAGCCGAGCAAACCGAGCGCTACAAAGTCAAATTGAAACGTCATTCTATCAAAATTATTCACCGTAAAGCTTGACTTCGCGGCGAGCGATTCATTCATCTTGGACTGTACGTAAGCCGTAATTCAGTAACAGTACTGACTGTTTAAAATATTCGTGTTAATTATGTTTTGCATTAATATAGTCATTAATATTGTAGATATGTCTCAATCGAAATGTCCAAAGTTTGAATCAAAGACACGCATTATTTTCCATAATTAGTAAGTGAAAAAAACTCCTCGCTTGAGGGATATAAAAAAAATTGTGTGTGTTTGTGTGTAATCTTTCAAAATCTTACTGCGTCTTGAAAGAAACCCATGAATAGAGAGCCTACGAATATCTAAATGAATGATCTACTAAAGTAAATAAACATAGTGTCGATAATTTTATAACAATGCCTTTTTCTATTTATAAAAGTGTTTCTTTCTCTTTTAATGTGTAGTACACATGTACTAAATCCGTTTCTAAGGAGACATTTGTAAAGATTTTGTAAGATTAACAAGGAGTAATAAGGGTTCTTCTTACCGAAGCTTAGTTCCTACATAAAATTTGTAAGATAAAACTTTCTTAAACCTCACAATGTTAAAATACTAACATTTTGAGGTCCATTACTTACTGAATATCATATTTAATGCATATCAAAAGCATTAACGCAACATTTTCCAATCATTGCAATCGTGGTTATCGCTGTGAGATAACCATTTCATTGAGCTAATGAAGATTGTGAAGAACATTGATAGTGTTTCATTTTGTTTCACAACGGATTTTCACTCAATGTAATCCATCCATTCAAAATTATCCACTTCCGACAGCCCTCCACTAATGGAGACCTTGCCTTGTAACCGCACCCGGTACGTGTGTGATCGCAAAGGGTATTGATGACACAAAGAGAGTCATTGCTGCTCATCTTCTGAATTTTGCCCCTCAGTTGCCTCCTACGACACGGGAGAGGGAATGGTGCTCAAAATCCACGCGGCAGTATTTTTTATAATATGGAAGTAGCAAGCAGCCCACCTGATGGTAAGTGGTTACTGCCGCCCGTGGACAGTTGTAAGCAATTTCATATAGAACAGGGGTCTATATGAAGTCGACCACAGATGCGTTGCTACTTCCGAGGACTGAGATGGTCGCCTCATATAAAGGTGGGCCGGCAACCACACCCTTCCACCAAAACGCAAGAACTGCTTCACGCTAGAAATAGGTGTGGCGGTGGTACTTCCCCGGTCGAACTACATTGGTTCCACGACCTGGCCAAATATCATAAATTTATGGACTGGAAGTTGTTAGGGTATTAATACAATTCTGCTGGCGACAGGTCTTTTCCTGGAGAAGATTAAGTATGCTCTATAAAGATAAGAGCCTAAACCACTGCTATTCAATCAATATGGTTAAACGTTTAAGGTCCATCCCGAAACACACAGGATATAACTATGCTATGAATTTAGGATTTTATTCCTAACTAGCTGTGCCACGCACTCACTCGCTTTTATTAGAGTACAATCTGCTAAAAAGAAATAAACATAGAGTGATGTCATATAGTAGTATAGTTTCCACGATAAATTTACTATTCATCACAAAAATAAGTTCTCAATTCGAACAAGTAGTTCCTGAGATTAGCGCGTTCAACCAAACAAACTCTACTGCTTTATAATAATAGTATAGATTTTAAACGTTTATTGGGGACTATTGTACTAGTACAAATAAATACATTTATTTGTAGTGAAGTCGTATACCACAGCTAAAACGCACGCCTTGTTAACTCTACAGTAAAGCGACGGTAACTGCGCTTATTCCAAGCGCTTGACGATTTCATCGCGTAGGCACAGTCGTTGCTCTAACAATAAGTAGAGAACTTAGATTATAGAAAACTAGCTTCGCCACGCAGTTTCCCCCGCGTTTATTAGAGAACAATTTGTTAAAAACAAACAAACGTAGCGTGATGTTATATAGCCTGAAGCTTTCCACGATAAATATACTATTTAACACAAAAATATTTTTTCAATTCGAACCAGTAGTTCCTGGCATCAGCGCGTTCAATCAAAGTCTACTGCTTTATAATATTAGTATAGATTTGTAGTAGTCCCTTTTATGAATTTGTATGAATTGTGCCTTTTCCACTTCATAAAATAGAGATTATTGCGTAAAACGTACGATAATCCATTGCAGTCTTACTTGGTAAATATATATTTAAAAAATTCTTCTAAACAAGCTGTTAGTAAGGTTTTCATTTATAACCCGTATTATATCGGTCGAGAATTTTCAACAAAATATTGTTGATCTAGTAACTACTTTTTTAGTTAAGAATAAAATTAATAAACTCTTAAATAATGAATCAGAGTGCTTAAAACTGAAAAGAGAAAATGAATCCTAGCATTAAGTACTTAGTACCGCAGATTTATTATAGTCATCTAGTAACTACTTTTTTTAGCTGAGAATAAAATTAATAAATTCTTAAATAACGAATCAGAGTGCTTAAAATATAAACTGAAAAGCGAAAATGAATCCTAGCATTAAGTACTTAGTACCGCAGATTTATTATAGTCAATAAAGAGTCAATAAATACTTATATAAGCAAAGATAGAACCGTAATATAATAATATATTTAACGTCTATTATGACAGTGTTGCATTAATGTAATTAAGTAAAATTTTAATTCCGCTAAGTCAATTTATTTTCACTTCACTACAGCTCTTCTACTAAGAGTTTCACTCGCAAACTCATAATCTGCCGTTCACGCCGATTATTCACACTGTAGCTCAGATTAAAATTATTAAGAGCAAAGTAAGAGTTACTTTCCTTCCCGATAATAATTTTGCTTTCAATTTAAAAAACGAAACGATATTGTTGATTTTCAGAATGTAGAACCACGGACAGAGAATAAGTTAAGCTACATATATGTTCGAAGAGTTAATGACGCCAGCATTTGAAAACTTTTCGAAACGATAAAAAAATGTATGAAACCTTTTATATTTGATTCTTTATATCATTCAAATATGTATGTGTAATATTTGACGAAAAAGTTTCAAAAATCGTCAATTTTATTTATTCAAATTTAACTTTTGTCTAATATACCTCGTAAGTTTCAATACAAGAAACCAAAATGTCTAAAATACGTTAGAATAACAGAATTAGCGCGTTTAGCCGTCAGTTCCGCTTGTGGTGGCTAAACGCTATCTATAAATAGAACACCGATTGTAACTGAAGTCTGTCACTGTATTTACCCTTGAGGATTATGTTGCCTTATGTAAGTTAGCATAATTTATCACAAGAATATAAGAGCATGACTAGTACTGCCATAAGAGAGAACCGGTTATAGCAGTTTTCTGCATAAGTCTTATCACTGAATTATCATCATATTATTAGTGCAAAGAGGTATACTGCTGGATCTCCCTTCGAAAAGGATTTGTCTTAGTCATCTTGTATGGCGGTTGGTCAACTTTACGAGAAAACACTGCTGGTACCCTCCAAACTTGACTTACCAGTTTCGATCGACCAGGTGGATACGAATCGCCACATCTATTTCTAACGTAAGCAGTTATGTGTTTTGGTTGTAGGGTATGGATGTTAGTAGACTTACATATGAGGTGATCAACTAAGTCCTCAGAAGTGTCTATGAGCGGTTGTTACTACATATCATCAGATGGGTTGCAGCCTGGTTTAATAATCTGGATAAATCATAAGACATGACATTGAAACTACTATTTACAATACTTCACGATACTACAATATTGACGAAAAGTTTCTTTTGTCCTTGATCTATCAAATGTTCTTCGATTTTAAGAGCTACTTAATCTTTGTTTCATATCTTACATGTGAAGCTAACCTAGAGAAGACATTTTCTTTGTTACTTTGTTTGCATACAATGCCGAAATGTATGTGCATTTGCTAAATATCCTATATATGTGTATTTATAATATAATAACTACCTTATATAATTAATCTATATTGAGTTATCAAATCTACTGTTTCCATTGTACAAAAATCTCTCATGTATTCAAAACAAACTGTCTCAATTCAGTGCTAACTGAGAAGTAAAACAAAAACAAAACAGTTCCGCGCAGCGGCGTATCGAACACAAACAACTTTACGTGCAACTGTCGCAATATCAGCTCAACCTTGAAAAGAGAACTGTTATAGGACAAAAGGAATCGGCCTACATAAGTCAAAGAATAGCGGACACTGTCATTTGATTCCCGGTCGTCTGGAGGCTGGTTCGAGTGGCCTTGTCCGACATTCGATCGCACTCGGTAAAATGGAGCGGGAACGGCGCGTGTAACCTTTTACCTTTTACTTTATAGAACGAGATATTCTTTATGTAAATACAAGTAATAATGCCAATTGATTTCCAAGTACCGAGTACTTTGAATAATACGATTTTGATTGTAAGACTTTTTTGTTTCAAGTATTTAAGCGGCCGCGCGCTGTTTTGTTAAGTTGAAGAATTTTAACGGTTAATAGTTTTTTTTAATATTAAAGGAATTGAAATGATCAAATGTTTATTTTTTGTCGTACATTCGATCGGCAATCAGTAAAATGGAACAGTGGACTTGTAACTTGTAACCATTCATCTTTTACTTAAACCCCAAAATACTATTTTGCTTTTAAAGATAAATTTTAAAATAATATTTTAATTATCAAAGTCCTACTCTTTACAATTATAACGTGACTGAATGTGGAATACCACCGTCAACCCTCTATTACTGAGGGATTTTCCTTTGGGAAATAGGGAACGACTTTGATAACTTTAACAACTTTTAATCAAAACATAATTTTATGCTGCGTAATACAATATTATTTTTATTTAAATTATGGTAGTAAATGAACATGCAGTCCACTTGTGGTCATCAACAATCTAAGTGGTCTTTACCACCCACGTTCATCTATAACTAACCAGAAAACGTATTGTACTATGTAAAAATAGATGAGTTGCTTGTTTTGAGAACTAAGTTCGAGTGCTTTATCCAAATTTATTTTGTCACGGCTAATCATTCATTAAAATTGTCGTCTTGTTGCTTTTGAATTGCTGCCTTGAATACTGGCGTCGTCCTGCAAACATTTTGAATAATATAGTAAATATATATTCACAACTAATTAATTTTTGTTTAAGTCTACAGATATTAAGTACGTTTAATGTCTATGTCAGACATGGTCTCTGTATGTGAATTAATGTTTCAATTATCGGTGCTAACCAGCTGCGCAAACGCGGACAGAAATGTTGTAAAATTATTTTGACTACCACGTCTATCTGTAGATATAAAGAAATATTTTAGTAAAATAATAATCAGACCTAATTCACTAGAAAAACAGCTATAAATGTGATTGTTGCCAAATTGACTTTTAACCCAAAATTATAAAAAATTGAAGATAATTGGAAGTCTATCGAATGGCCAACTTAATCAATAGACTTCCAATTTTCTGGAAAGTCTACTTAGCAGTAATCAGTCTTATACCCGCATTCAATAGGGGCTCACATTACACAATCATTACACATAATTATATCTTTTTGTCTGGGTAACCCTTCGATCACTAATATGAACCTTACTTCTTGTGAATTTTCTTTGCTAATCACACTTTCCGTGGGCTCAATACTTCTATCAGGTTGAGTTTTTGCAACGTTGGGAATGGGGGCAGTTGTTGCCTCTGTAAATTATAATATAAATTATATTTAATTGATTATGCCGAATGTGTGGATAAACCCATATCTAATAGCGCAAAATACTCAAAGTAAGCTAAATAAAATAGTTAAGTTTAGGGGCCGTTTTGATAAAAACTTATAGGTACTGTATAGTTAAATTGAAAAACTTTTTCTTAAGCAGGAATCGAAAGGTTAATGTAAATATTCAGATGTCTATCTCAAATAGGTTTTAAACCTGGAACCTTCGGGAAATTCGTGGTAACTTTAGTAGATAATATTATATTATATACAAAATATTATTTAGTAACGTACCAGTAAACGACTGGGCCATTATAATTTTATTGAAGTACTCCCCAAGACTCTCAACTCTTTCATTTTCATCTAAAACAAACAAAGCAATATTAACAACTTAACAAGTTACATTTTATTACGCACCGCTAAGTTTAGAGACTAGATCTTCTACCTAACTAAAATAAAATATAAAGATTGCATATTCGTCACATTCACAGGCTTAACAATTCAAATCTAGTAAATAAAAAGGTAGCCAATCGAATAAAGGGTCTGACTTAGTTAAGCGGTACCGTTCCGCCGCGACGACGTAACACAATTTTAACGAGAAAATGTTATATTTATATAATTAAAATATTGGTGTAATTCGCTCAAATTTGATGGCTCATAGCCCTCTCTCTCTCATCATAGATATTATTTTTGATTTTTTAAATTTTTGCTTACATATCTTTATAGCGTTGGGGTTTTTCTTATTTTACTTTAATTCAATGTTAATAACATTTCACTGTTTATAAAAAGTATTAAGGAAAGTGTATAAAAAGTGTTTAGGAAGGTAAAAATGTAAAATGTATTTATTTACTTACCCAAATTTCTTGGTTTCAGGTATAATATTCGAGTTTCTACTGTAAGGTAAAATAATTTTATTTATTCTTAAGTAACTTAAATGCAATTTTTAAATTTAAAATATAAGCTTACATATTTTTTCCACTTCTTCATCAACAACAGACAGGCCCACTGCAAACAACGAACTATAAATAAGTAAATTTATTATTTTACGACAATAACACGATTGTCATCTACTTACACATCTTACGAAAAAGATGAAGGCTATGTTTTTGTTCCGCATCATTTTCTTGCCCTCCAATGTCTACAAAATAAAAATACAGTTGAATTGAGAACCTTCTCCTTTTCTTTGAAGTCTGGTAATATTATGAATCGGTTAAAAGTCGGTTTTTGTCAAAATAGTGAAGTAAAAGTATTACAATATATATATATATTGGTCTATTTACTAGCTTTCATTTGACACCCATATTGTTGTAATAGTAAAAAACCTCGTCCTCCGCCCCCCCCCCCTCCCTTTTCCTCTATTTCCAAGCGCTATATTTAAAAATTATACAGCCCATGTCACTATGCAAACTGAGACGATTCTAATGATATGTCATACGTCACAATCCGTGTAGCCGTTTGGGTTGTAGTGCGTGCCAAAGAAATGGACACACATACAAACAAAGAAACATACATACATAACCTCGAAAAACATTACCCACCTTCTGACGCAGTCAGGTAAAAATCAAGACGAACAAAAGCAACTATATAAATATTTGTTTAAAATTAGCCTTCATTTTCCTTAGCAGTGGACATTTTAGGTAAATTAACCCAGTATACCTAAAGAAAATTTTCGACGGGCATTAATTCCGGTTTTTCAATTTACGTAGGATTTCTAAATATTTTTGGTGTAAAAATATTCTGTTTCCTTTTGTAATTGCCCCTATATTTTCGTAAAATTGACTCGTTTTGGGAATCTCGGTCAAATTCATTCATTTTAAGCATTAGCCTTTACATATTAAAACAACTTTTACATTTTAATATCAGAAAAAATATGTATAGATATGGAAAGCCATTTTATTATTATTATGCGTTTTGTTTTGGTTTTTCCCATTTAAGGACAAATTTAATCCGTCTGCACGGGTCTTAGCCTAAAGAAAAGACTTTTTAGTTTCAAATCTCAAAACATGCGCGACAAGTATTTAGGGTGGCGACATCTTGTAAAAGAATGTTGCTGTAAATTATTATATTAGTATGATGGTAACATATTAGTGTATTAAAATAAACAACTTTAATGGTCTAATCTAATCCCGTTACGGTTGTGCAAAAAATACAAAAAAGTTTGTGCAAGTGTACTTACAGTCTGCCGTGTTCATAGTGACATTGTGACCGGCGCACTGTGTGTGCAGTTGGCACGAGTCTAGGTCTCCCAGGTTGCTGCATTCGTATCTCCATCGGCAAAGCGGCTCTTTTGTTTTATTGTTTGCAGCTTGAAAATAATAGAAATTTAAGTGTATTTACAACTTTAATCGAGCGAGGAAAACAATTGTAAGTTTTTACAAGAACAACCTTTGGACCTTACAATGCTCTTCGAGTCATGTAATGATTGTGGCTTTGAAAGCTGATGGAGCCAAGCCAAGGTACTATAATGCGTCAGGGATGTTTGCAAAATCATCTCTTAACTATTCTTACACTACAATACATAAAAGATGACGACCCGCGAGGCGGAGCGGTCACCATAACGGTCTGACGCATTGGGTCCCAGGTTCGATCCCCGGCCAGACAGAAATGTGAATGATTTGTTTATATTCTGAGTCTTAGTGTTTGTGTATTTGTTTTTGTGTGTCCATAGCACCCTCAACGCAGGGGAAAATCCTACTGTAGGGCTATCAAACAAATCAACAGCCTGAGTTTTAATATCACGGTAGCCCTGTGTTACTAAACTATGGAGAGTTCTACGAGTAACACAGTGAAAGATATGACTGTATACATTTATTATACAATTAGACGAATAATTCATAATTATGACCTTATTGTTTTTTTAGTTATCCTGGCAAGAGGCGTTATTTAGGTGACGAATGATTTGTAAGATAAATTTATCCTAAATTTATTCTTTAAATATTGTAATTAAATTAAATACACATTGTTTATTTGTAAGTGTATAGTTGTTACGGCGATCACTTATCGTAAGACCGCACGCTTGGGCGCTAAATAGTTTACCTGCAGTTTTCTCAAGTGTCGACACTTTGTTCTTCGTCCCTTTAAAGTCTTTCCGGCTTTTTACGATCAAGCGGCGTTTCTTGTTTAACTTCTTAGCTAAAGCTATTCCTGGAAGTGTTCCAATAAAGATCAATACAAACTTTGTAACTCGTTTGAAATGTATAAATTTACGAAATATTTATGTTTATCCATGTGCAATACAATTTAAACCAATGACCTATTTCAAGTCATCAGAGAACATTCGTTAGAAGATACTCACATAATCGGGAAGGTATTTGTCAGGTCTATTACAGGAATTATATATATATAAATTATATGAATTATAATTGTAAACTAACATAAAATATAAATTAAATATCATAAATAAAATAGATATGCTGCATCGTTATCACTAGAACCACAAACCTATAAAAGTATCTATCTATGTATTTTGTTTTATTTATTTATTCGAATAAAAATACAAGTAATATATAACATGAATAAAATAAAAGGTAATCTCCTACCTCGTCGCTCTCCGACCTTCTCGATTTTTTTTACCAATACTGTAACATGAAAAATGAACATATTAAAAAGCTTATTTAGCAAAAAGTTTTTACATAATATTTTTAAAATTATTTTAGTAATATCACTTACATTTATATTTACACTTTTTCGCCTCATTATTTATATCGACTATTTGTCCTGAAATAAAAGAATTTTAATAAAAATGTCGAAAAATGGATTGCCTTTTATTTATTTTATCTTTTTTATTCTTGCTAAGGGTCTTTTGAAATATTTTATCTTGGCGAGACAAATAGAAATATTAATATTGAAGTACTCCTGACCTTTAAGATTCATTTCTTCCATGTTTGTCGCCTCCGTCACAGCTTCTACATTGCTATTAGCAACTAGAAAAGAAAATATTAGACTAGTTTATTATTTATTTGCACCTAAACGTTTATTTTTCTATGTTTTTATATTTCAAAATGTTTACTTTATAGAAATTAAAAAATGAACGATAGTATATGTACAAAATTGAGAAAAAGGATCTACATGAATCATGCAAAAATACCTTCCATAAATAAAGAAAAAATGTGAAAATGCGACTTTCAATATCTTAAACTTAATAGTTAATTAATAGCAGTTGATGTAATCAATAAAACAAGACAAAATGACGTCGTAGCAATACTCGCCTTCTCCACTTAACGCCAATGCTTGAAGGGCATCGAGTCCTGATATGTCGAATTCTGCAATAAATGTATTAAACAATACATTCGTAAAATATTAAATGTTACTTAATGATACTTTTAAGTGATTTAACTACGGAAAGAGGTTATCGTATGTAAATTCATATGTATGTATCTAAAAATACTTTTTAAATTAGTACTATATATACACAGTATCTCCATAGTTAACGCTCATATAGGAGTTTCGTAAAAATAAAGTAGGTAATAATAATAATAGTACAATAAATAGGAAGGTACTACCTTGTAGAGTAACAAATCTCTTCGGAGTCATGACTGCAAAAGCGCAAATAATTTAATGAAGATAAATAAAATAAAACATAATAAAAGCGTACATCTATATATAAACCCGCAGTTTCTCGTATTCGTTGTAATATTTTGGCTGCTCTGAGATCACTGCTTTAAATAAAGTAATTATCGAATTAAATACGTCGATTTTGACATTGAACAAAGGTAAAAATTAAACATTCGAGGCTTATTACTCTATTCTTACGTACAAAAGGCTTCATAAAGTTTATCTGCAAGGTCTTCGGCATTTCGCGAGGCACTAACAATCCCTTTTCCCACTATAAACAAAGTATGTAATTATGACACTAAATGAATACATTAAGATTTTTATGGCGATAGTTTACGAGAAAACTGTACTTACATCCAGGTTCGTCAACTGTGAAACAAATAGTTTGTAGTTTTCAAAAAAAAAACATAAAGAGATACATATCATACTTCATTCGAAAATATTATACACTAGTAGAAAAAATTAAAGGATCAAAAAAACAATGCAATTTTTTCACGTTTTTCCAAATGGCTGTATTTCCGTTAAAAATAGTCGTACTGGAGTTTTAAAAGCAGAATTTTGAAGCTTGAAGTTTCTAGTTTTGATATCTTATAATTAAAAAAAAATACAGCAACAAGGACTGCTCAATACTTATCAGTACCGAAAAAAATACAAAAAAAAAATCGATTCTTTTTAGTGGTCTACGAA
>DWNE01006209.1:0-13262 GCA_018249875.1 Cecropterus toxeus | reverse complement strand
CAGTTATAATTATTTAAAAAAAAAAACTCGAAACATATTCGAAATTAAGCGAAACTTTTATATCGGATACGGACAAAATTCGGATAAAAGTTACTAAAAGCTTTATTAAAAAAGCGATGGATAGTGCCTAAACTTAACAAAGCCATCTTTTTTAATACTAGGTCTTATTCCTCTCACAGCTTCTTTGGAGATTACAAATCTTCTTCGATCATGACGATCCCTTGGTAATATATCGCTCGAGTCATTGACAGAAGATATGATTACTCCACAATTATATTCACCTATTAACAATGACCCTAGAAATAATAAGAGGTTATTAAAGTTTTTATTGATTGTATCTGAAGGAGGGTAACGTTTTTGAAACTTATGCATGTATGTTCGTAAATACATATGTCTATTTCTTTAGCACACGCTACATTCTAAACGGCTTGTCGGATTGTGAAGTACGGAATGACATATCATTAGAATCGCCTCACTTTACAGAGTGACATAGGCTAAAATGTACATCTTAAAATGATGACAATATGGATATTAAAAAGCTAGTAAATAAACTATACTTAAAGTATACAAGCCGTTAGTGCTAAAACGCTTGTCAAAATATGTCAGAGATAAACAATTCTAATAATTAAACCATTAGTAATTCATGGATTCTATGGGCGTCATTGAAGGGTAAATGCGGGCGCAATATTAGTTGTACGTAACTTGTTTAATTAATATTCGTGATTCCACAAAATAATTAAAGGTAATATACAAATAAGTTAAGATTCGACATCTAATAATATACGAATACAATGACTACTAAACACAATAAATATGAATGTTAATGTAAACCTAGCTATCTTCATCAACTTCTAAGTTGTATTCGTTTTTTCCTCCTACATGACTTTTACTTTACTATTCGGACGAAAACTGTTAAAAAGCGTTAAATTAAATGAATTTTTATTAACAAGAGACAATTTCAAGCAGTCGGTTTTTTTTGTTTTAATATACAAACTAGTAACAACAAAGTTACTTTGTACATACTTAGGCTATTTGTTTTTTATATATTTATTTATGAGTTTTTAATATAAAAAATATAGAATCTCGTGGAATTTAGTATACCTGCTCTACTAAAATCTATTTGAATGGGCTAATCAGCGGCCTGAATTGTGCGTGGCAGACTACGTAACACGTACGCAACAGACAATGTATGTATAGGTACAGTTAAAGGTAAATATATTCATACGGCAAATTACAAATACTTAATGAATTAATAACAAAAAATAAATTTAATTTATGCGCTTATAATTTAACAACTATGACGTTACAGCAGTCAGTTCAAAACTTAGCAATAATACTTACACAGAAAAATGAAATAAGGAATAGCAAACAAATATGAACTCATATCGAAATTGGAAAGGTAATAAAAATAAAGCTTTTCTTCGTGTAACTGAAATTTTATTGCCATGAAAATTAATTAAAGAAAATTCATTTAAGGAGATGAATTGATAAAGGCCATTTTCCGCCCGTCACCGACTCATAAAGTTTTGATTTTCGAATATTATTAAATGCCTTTGTATACCAGGTGTGGAACCAATATAGTTCGGCCGGGAAGTATCACCGCCACACCTATTTCTAGCGTGAAGCAGTTGTTGCGTTTCAGTGCGGCAAAACTTGTAGAAGTTGATGGTGAATTTCTTCTCTGCACATCATGTTATGATGATTGGTCCCTGGCGGGTGGTTGAGAGGTGGTTGATGTTTGCAGCGCCTCTTGAGAAGGAGAAGACACTGGTTGTGAAGTAACTGTAGGAATTGTTTCCGAAAGGCTAACAATGTTAACCACGTTAGTTGTGTTATCATTACTTTCATTCTGGCCAAAAGGAAAAAAACCTTCACCTGAGAAAACAGATGGGTCCATTGGGTCATTGGAAATATAACAGTAGTTTTAAAGCCAGGTATTGCGTTGTCAAGATATTCTATCCTTGAGTAAGCTTTATTAAATAGTCCAACTATTTCGTATGGAGTCATTTTAATTATGTTTCTAGATTTTGTGTAAATATCGCCTGCATACACAATTATCTTCATAGTTACTCCATATTCGTCAGTTGGGATGAAAAGTTTTATACCGTAGGAAAGTTTTTTCCTTTGAAACAAAACCAGACTCATCTATGATCAGATTTTCAAATGGGTTAATTTCTGTCATTCACTAAGTAACATAGTTAATTCAAAAAAAATTATTTTGAACAGCGTTTTATCGAACAAATCGTCTTCAAAATTCAATGATCTCATTATTAACAAAAATCTGTTTCTGCTTATGTGTTTTGAAAATGCATAGTCCCTTGTAACACGGTTTAGTTTGATAGTTCCCATGTGAAATAAAATTTGTTAATGTTTAAAAAAACGATTATTTATTGTTTTTTATTATAAAGTTAGCCACCCAAATACTTTTTGGTCATTTAGTTGGAATTTTTGCAAAAAAAAAATCGAAAGTAGTGTGAAATAAAAAATAAATTAATAAAAAATCGATAATGGTCAACGAATCGATTATTATAAATTTATTATTCTCAAAAAATAATCGATACATTAAATAATCGATTATTTTTTCACATCCCTACTAGTTGCAATGCATTAATAACATTATCTACGTGGCTGAATTATGTGGCGTTATGAGGTCTGTGTTAATTGCTTGCAGTTACTTTGCTAGCGACATCGTATAGCTCATGACTTTTTGAATGACTGGGAACATAACAAAATTCGAAGACAGACGTACGTTAAGCATTTGATCGGTTTGTTGCGATGTTTCTTTATTTTGGCTAGATTGGAGTTCTTCGAGAGCATGAACAATCGCTGAATAAATTTCTTTAAATCTTATAAGGGCTTCATGCTTGTGAACCGTGCACATCGCAAGTAAGCTTTTTACATGACTGCGTCAGAAGGAGCGTAAAGTTTTTCGAGCGTATGTATGTATGTTTGGCACGCGCTGCAGCCAAAACGCCTTGATTAATTGTTACGTATGACATATCATTAGAATCGTCTCATTTAGCAGAGTCACATAGCATAATTTAAAAAAAGACACCTGGAAATAGGGGAAAAGGCGGAAAGAGACGATTTTTTTACTATTACGACAATATGGGTATCAAATAAAAACTACTAAATAGACCAATCTAAAAATATTATTATATAATGTAATACCTTAACTTGACTATTTTGTGAAAAACTTCATATAAGCGTTAACGTAAATATGTTATCAACAAAATCTTAGTACATTATGAACAAAATTTAAGTTTTAAGTAATCGGGTTTTTATTTTTAATGATGTTACTAGTTGATAAGTGCTAAATAATAACGTACTTCTGATGTTTAGTGCTTGCTTTATAGGGTATGAAGAGATATGATCATTTTTTTGACAAACGTCAGCTTGGACTGCATTTGCACAAAAGAGCTTGCCACGTTATTTTGTGGAGTAATGCAAGCTTCGTATACGTCGAAGACGTTTGGCAGTTTAAAACGCTTTAAACGCTTTCAACCCCTCTGTAGGATTTTCTCCTGTGTCGTGGGTGCCATGGACACACAGAGACGAATACACAAACACCCAGACCCAGAATAAAAATGTAAACTCATCATTCACTTTTCTGTCTGGCCGGGGATCGAACGTGGGACCCACTGCGTGTCACCGGTATGATGACCGCTCCGTCATGCGGGTCGTCAAATTATATTGTGAGTGTTTAAAATTTTGACAGACCTTGGTTCCCTGACGATTTATTAATAAAAAATATACAATGGACTTTTAGGTTTTCGCTGTGTGCCCAATGTTGAGTTTCGTCCTCTTTTGTCCACTCCAGCTCAATAAGTCTGCAGATGTATATCCTGTTCATCTTTTGTTCCCATTGCATAAAATGATGAGAATATCGTCACGGGCTTCTGTTGAATTTATTTTCTTGAGACATTCATTGTGGCGACTAACATTTCAAACAATATAGCACCAACTTTTAACAAAATTCTCAGATATTACCACTTCCTCGCTATTAACAAGAACATTGACATAATGTTCGACTCCTTCATATCAATAAAATCCAAAAATTTTATCTTCTCTATCTTCTCGTGGTTGCTTTTAATGTCATAAATTGTAGATCGGCCTACGCTGTATTCACTTGCTAAACTACTGAAAGTTTCATTGCGATTTAAGCTGTCTAAAATATCACATTTTTCTGTAATTGTCAATGTTTTGTGCTAACATTACTAGGCACCTAATATACTTCCTCGGTCGAACTACATTCTACCACGCGTCGATCACAATAGCGGTGGCGCGTACAAGTTGTAACCAGCTTGATCTACATTAGCGAAGATTGTCAAATATGTAATATTCAAAGACATGCCGGATTACAGGGAGCGCCTGATTAGGCAGAGGCCGGATTATCGGGAGTTCACTGTACAAAAATAAATGAATTTAGAGACTTTGCGGTTTGCCGCCAGCCAAGTGTAATGTAAGACTAAAATTTCGTGGACATGACGTTGAATTTAATAATATTCTTAATATTTATAAAACTAAAGACAAGCCTCAGCATACAGAGCCTTTGGGTTGTTAGCGTACTGCTATTTGGGATATTCACTTAAAGAAAGGCAGCGTCACATCTCACAACTATTTATTTCCAGTGTACAGGTATTTATTACAGTGGGGTTGAGACGCGACTGCGCTATCCATTACATTCTGCTTAATCGACGTTCTCGCCGTTAGGTACACAACACCACATACACCCTTCATAAAAAAAACGTAACAACAATAATCAAATAAAAATAAAGTACACAACATAACAAAAAGTCACATATTGCTTTACAGAGTTGTAAACGTGCCTACATTGTCATGTGATAAAACATTACTTGCAATACATAATTATTTGATGTCATTAAATTCAATAGGTACATAATAATTAAACTGTATTACTTCTTTGTTTGACTGTAACTATTGAAAAAAAGTAAGTCATCTTTGTTACTTATACTGTGGCTAAAATCCGAATAAGTACAGTCATTTACCACCACATACGACTAACACAATTAAAGTCGCTTATATGTACATTAAAAGTTGGGTTCACTTGACCTTGGGGCACTACAACCCCGCTCGTTGCTCTGATGTTGGCCAATTGCTTACGTAACATTTTGCCAGTTCTATCCGTGCACTTCTTGTATGCCATTACAATCACCGCGAGCACATTAGCACCCCTATGACTGTGTCAAGGGTCGTTAAGATTTTGATTTTTACTTCTAACTTAGAAGCGGATGCCTGGTTGGCTCCATTCTGCGCAATAATGACTTCTTCCTCTCTCTTTTGAACGGAATAAGTTTTTCATATTTTTAATATGATTAACTAATGATTGACGTTAAAACCAACGAATGCGATAGTTCGAATGTGCTGTGAATGTCGCGAAATTTTAAAAGAAAAACTGGAATATGTAAAACCGAGCACGGTTCATCAGTCAGTTATGAATAGATTGGATTTAAATTTAGCTAGAGTTGACAAAAACTATGGGTTCGCTCGTACATTACCAACGTTGCAGAAAATTAGTTCAGAAGCCGCATGCAAAATGATGAACATCAAGACGACATTTTTCTACGTATAAGCAAGTGTAAATTCAAACATCCGTACATTAAACAATATCTTCCACCATTTACCATCAATCCCTTTCTTTGGGAATTTAATAACTTTTCCGTACGTGATTATTTGAATGAAGTCCATCAGGCGATTATTTCCAATGAAACCCCCAAGCTTCTCCCCGTACACTTTTGTTACCCACACATTATGAAGATGTTATCAAGACGATAGCAAAAATAGATTTTTTCTATTGAGGGCTTTTATCTTGGAAATAATGGCTAAATTAGTTCACATAGAAGACTACACAATTTTGACGAAATACAGTCAATATTTGTGATTTTTCTAAATCCTTGTTCTTGGTCCCCTTAGACCGTCACTGTATAATTTATTATTTCGTGTTATTTATTATCCCACAGAACAACAATCAGTTTCCGGCCTTACTGACTTTTGCTTTTGGAGTTTTCCGAACTCGATTTGCAAGGACTAATACATTTACTGGCCTTGGTACCGATTTTTTTATGGTACCAACATTCTTTTATCCGTATCCCGCTGGAGTTTTCCCCCGTCGATTGTGGAATCGACGGAGAGGATTTCTGCTATTTGTCCGAGCTCTACCGCGTTGTTGATTGGTTGTTGGAGTTGCCACTTGTTTGGTCAAACTATAGATAAAATCCATGAGAGAGACGATGCATTATCGTCTATGTTGTGAACTCTAGAAGGACCGGCAGGCAGTTCCATAATTTTATCCGCCAGCTGTGACACCTTATCAAGGCTTAGATCAGCCTGAGCTGCAAGGCTTGGAAATGCGTGGGAAGTCTGCGTAACCAAAGCTGCCTGAGCACATTATCGTCTCTCAGAGTTGTACCAGCTAGGGAGCGTACATGTCTTAAAAATGTGAAAGACGTGCGATCCCCCAACTCCTCATCACTGAGGAGGCGACGCACTCACTGCTTCTCATATGTGGACATTCTGCGGATCAGTTCTGCCTTTAGAACGTCGTAACTGTTTTCCTCTGGAGGCTTCATTATAATATCTTCAATTTCTGCTATGACTCATTGGTCAAAGGTTGCTACAACATGGTGTACAATGACTACATCAGTAGTGATACCAGCCAAGTGAAATTGAGCATCGGCTTGTGCGAACCACATAGCAGGCCGTTCAAATCAGAATGTTGGCAGTTTAGCAGAAACCTTACACACAAGCTTGGTGTCCTGCTCAAGAAGCCTTCTTTCTAGTTAAGCATTCTTGAACATACTAATTTCTTCTTCGTGACGTTCTTCTACCATAATTACAATACATAATTGTATTAGTATAAAAGAAAGAATACCAAAAACCGAAATAGAAAGTAATAAATATAACAAGCAGTCATCCTTCTCCCCGCGGGGTGGTTGTGGCGGTTCTCTTAAACCGTCACTCTATGATTTATTATATCGACCTTTGGCTATGACATATGCATTGAGAGACGCCTGCGTTAAAATCACGTCCTTGCGACACTAACGTGTTCATTTAAACAAATTAGTCTATTCTTCATTAGCGAAGGACAATCCACGAAACTTTAAAAAGGGCTAAAAATAGTATAATATATATTTGGTTTGATATTTTGCTCAAATACATGTATTGCAGATCAGTTGTTTGTCATTTTACTGTCGGGTATGTTAAGGATGTTTTATCCTTCCACCACCACGAAATGTATACATCGAGTGGTTTTGGCTCTGCAATTTTTAGACATGTGATACATGTCTCACATTTGACATCCCTCAAAAGAGCTGAAGCAAGATACAGTTACTCACATATACAGTCGGTTGCTTCTCGAAGTTTTTAATATTTTTTTTTTCTATATCTCCTTCTAAATCTTTTTCGAAATTTTCTTCTTCTAAATGTATATTGGTTAATTTTCGCCCAATATTTAGATGGCGTGTAGTATATTATGGGATCCGATTACATCAGAAGTTATTTGGCGTTGTTGAGGCGACTGAAAATCAAACAAGACGAAGTTTGCGTCTTGTTGGCAGTTCGATCTTGTTGCTAGTTGTCACAAAAATACAAAAAAAAAAACAGATTTATTTATTTACAGGTTTTAATCGTAATATTTGGTTCATAAGCCTTAATAATTGCACATAGTACAAGGAATCAACTAGCTGGTACATATAAAATTTGGCGATTTCACAATACTTTCTGGCCCCACATTTTGTATGTGCCCAGAGTTTTCTTAGGGTAAGTTCTTGATGGGGACATAGATAACCTTTAAGCCATTCTTCATCCGCCATAGAATCTCTAGTCCACGTGTCAGAAAATTTACGTTTCGAAGCAACAGCGTACTGAAATGCCAATTTACGGATTTTCGCTGGAGTCTGCAGAAGTAACCAGACTTCTGCATAGAAAGTAGCCAGACCGTTAACTAACCGTTGTAGAAACGTTTTAACATGTTTGGTGTTGTTTGGTGCAGTCATGGCAGAGATAGCAGACGTCTTATCTGGGTCTGCTTGTAATCCACCTGGTACAATAACATGAACTAGGAATTTAACTGAGTCGCGAGCGAAGTGACTCTTCTCCCGGTTGATCCGAAGGTTAAATAACGCTAATCGGTCGAAGACTTTCTCCAGGTCCTGCAGGTGCTTTGGAAATGTTTCGGACAGGATTTTCAAATAGAGGCTACTGCCAGATTTAAAACTATCTATGAGCGTATGGAAGGTCGCACCGAAGTTCCTCAGGCCCATAGGCATCCTCTTAAACCTAAAAGTACCTAAAGGTGTCACAAAGGCTGTCTTGTCGCGGTCTTTTTTTCGCACTCTCACCTGAAAATATCCGGATCGATAATCACAGGTGGTCATGAAGCTAGTTGTTTTCGCAGCGTGGAGTATATCTTCCATCCTGGGTAGAGGGTATCGGTCAGGCTCTGTGACTGCATTCAGTTTGCGATAATATATGCAAAATCTAACTCCACCGTCCTTTTTAGATACCAGTACTACATTTGAGGCCCAGGGGGAATCACAATCCTCGATCAAGTCTGCGTCTAGAAGATTCTTTAGTTCTTGCTCTAGATGTGCCTTCTATTTTGCGACAGTCCGTAGGGTGGGGAGGCTATGGGCTCCTACCTGCTGCCTACCTTTATGCTGTGCTCCGCGTGTTCGCTAGACGGACCTTCGGTAGCAAAACGATCTCCTTTCCTCACTAGCAATTCAATAACTGTCATACTTGTGACAACGAGGATATCTTTCCTCTACTGCTGATTTTAAAGCTAAGGCAAAATTATGGCAAGTTGGATTGTGGTTGGTAGGACAGTGTTGCCTTATTAAACTAAAAAGGTTTTCTAAAGCATCTTGATTAAGTTGCCTTTAGTTTAAAAATTTGATTTTATTGGTTACAACATACTTTCACATATCTTGAAGCGATGTTAGTGTGATAACATACATTAACACACCTAATATTTCGAAGTCTGAGTTGGCTTTCTGACTTTAAAAAAATCAGGGTTTGAAGTTTATTTTTAAAACATGACCAAAGTTTATGGTGAAAACTATTTTTGGGCATATTTTGTCTAATGCATCTTCCAAAATCTTTGCTGGAAGAAGGTTCAATATCGTATGCTGTTTCCAAAATCTCTTTACTTTCTTCTTTGTATTCAACATTTTCTGCAAGTAATTTTCTTAACAAGATGTTTTGTTATTTTCTTGAAATGCAATGTAGTTCAATTTTTTTTCTTAAGTAATCAAATGTGCCCACTTTCCTTTTTTGCTGTGTAAGACTATTTGACCGGCGTGAAAAAAAAATCCTAAAGGATTTGAACAAATGAGGCACGTCGTAAATGACTAATACTTTTTGGTTGTCTACAAAGAAGTAATTAGTCTATAGAAAGCGCACTGAATGTCTTGAGAAAATTTATTGAACCCATGTTTGTGGGGCCCTGATCTCATACCGTACCAGCTACAATGAATCCGGCTTCAGTTAACGTTTTATTTACTGCATTAATTATTACAACTAGTTTCTCAGTTGAAATGGTCCCTGAATGAGCGTCAAAACAGTCCACAGGGACATCTCTGACAAACACTTCAGTAACCGGTGTCACTTAGGAAACTCCGCACTCTTGCACCCAAATAAAACAACAAAGTACCAAAGAGCTCGAAACTTTCTTTTACTTTTCCCTTACAACGATGCTTCGTTAGCGCGTTTTAGAACACACCTAACGCCATCTATCGTGTCGTGGGAAAAACAATATTGCAAGTGACATCTAGTGACAAATTGCTGTTACTTACTGTGTTGTAACCATTGACCAATGTACATTGAACAGTCCCCTTCACAAAAGAGTATGCAACCGGTTGTTTGATTTTCTGATGAAGACCTTGTAGCATATATACCAGCGCATGGTTTTCTATTCTTTCAGACTGCCCGCCTTCAGAGTCTTAGTCTTCAAAACCGTCAATTTTGTCAGTAGTTGAATTATAAATTAATCGTAACTTTAGTGCAATTTCATCGAATAATATACGCTTACTTTGTTTTTTCATTCAAGCCAGAAGCTTTTTGTTTCAAGAGAGCCAAAACATTGGGTTCGATGCCGGGTTCGATTTTCACGTTTTGTAATACAACTTGCAGAGTCCTTATGCTGGGCAATGGAAGGAGCTTGCATGATTTTTTATATATAGCTAAAGCTACAGTTTTGTTTTTCTTAGTCCATTGATGCCCTTTAGGTTGTAGGGACACATATAGCTACACGAATCAAGTGCAATGTGCATTGTCAGCTATGGCGAGCGCATTTGCTTCAAGCGTGGCCCTAGTCTGCTCCCCACCCTTGAGACGACAATATGTATCTCAAAGGAATAAAAAGAATGTGTGTCGAAATAACATTTTTTTAATTTAAAAGATCCATTATCTTAGTAAAGGTGTGCTAGAATAAAACCTTTACCAATTATTTACATACACGCCTATAAGGTTAATAGTTTTGATTATATATTGTCGACTCAACTCAATAGGCTTTTCAACACACGTGAAGAAAAGTTCTCTACCTGGTTAATTTCTTTTTAAAGCTTTTTACTTCAAGTCGACTGCGACTGATTTATTTAGTATTTTTCTTCTCCGTGGTGTTACTGAACTTGGTTTTTGGTTTTCTGAAAATGAGAAAGAAAGTTTTATTGGTGAAACGAGTCTCATAATGATTAAGCATTATTAGACTAAAATAAAAATCAATACATTTACTTGAACTCGTAACAATATTGTCATTGTCAATGGTTTCTTTTTCTTATAACCTTTCTTGGCATGATGTTGATGGCTCTAAAAGTAATAAAAACCTTACAGTAGTAAAGGTGAAAATGCAGTAAGTAGAACCATTATATCAACCCAAAAAATTATTTCCTTCTGCTTGCATGAAAATTTGCGAAATTTCATAAAAAAAAAATTCTCTTCTTTAACCCTCGGTTAAATAACATCGTTGAAATAAACATTCCATTATATCAAACAGCTAAGCCAAATACTAAGTGTAATTCTTCTTGCATAATAATTGATCGACTTTCAAACGAACGAACTGTTATGCAGCCTTCTCTCTGACCACAAAACTGAGTTTATTCAATTCACCACAAAATTACTTTCCATTATGATTTCTAAGTTTTTATATAACGGTTATCCGCGACGGCGTCTAAGTTCTAACTAACTTAATTTATTAAAGGAATAGTGCATTACGAAATTTGCTCATTGGACAAAATTCCGATGCATGGAAATATCTTTTTTATGAAATGATTATAGGCTAAACTGACTTGGTAACAAGGGTTATAACAGAACGCAACTATTTTACCCTATTTTACCCGCTTTGGGTTGATTTTCCAAAAGGCCATGAAATAAATATTTCATTATATTAAATTACAAATTACAAAGCTAAATTCCAAGTTTCATTGAGCTTACATCCAAATTGGCGTACATTTATATAAACTTTCATTCCGTATTTAACCCTCTCGGGTTGATTTCCGTAAAACATTGAAAAAGTTGTTTCAATATGTCTAATCACAAAGCCAAAGACTTAGTTTCATTCTGATTGCAGCAAAATTAAACTTTCGACTTCCGACGGCTGTTCTTCAGTTAGTCTCGAGACATAATTTTGCAGGATTCGGGCTAGTTCTACAGGGTCATATTTTATTTCCATCGCGTAATGTTTATTAATTCGTACACCATCAAATGATGGTTCGGGCGGACCAAATTGAGTAATAGGATTACCCTCGATAGATATGGCTTGAATGGCAAGCAAACAACGATTCAAGTGACTTTCACGTAATATCTCACCGACAGCGTTGTCATTAGTTAGTTGTGGGTGCCTAAAAAAGACCTCGGCCAATTTATTTTTATATTTATGCCACAACTGTGCAGCTGAAAGTGCGCAGAATACCAGCATAATTGCGAACAAATGACGTAATCGATGAGGATTTTCACTTATACTTGCTTCAGACAAAGCGTCATTGTTGATCCCCATCTAGTAAGTGACGTGTTCGGCAAGTAACTTGGTAAGTAGGGTATACAATATCATCGATCTTTCGGAGCTTGACAAAATGAGATAGGACCTCAAACAGAGTGCAGAAGCAAGCGCAGGTAAAAACATTCAGAGTTATTCGGATGCACAGTATCAACTCTACCAATAACGTATTCTTTGAAAATACCTGGTTCACTATCTACAGCTTTTAAGTGTAATATGCTGGAACTTCGTGGTATTTTAGTGTCTTAGCAAATGCATTTGTTTCGCATAATTGAAAGAACGCAAGCAGTGTGGTCCGTCTTGGGTTTCCTAAACGCTTCGGATTGAAATACACCCTCTGTCCACCTTCGAAGTGGACGTCAGATGAATAACTGGTGGATGTCTTTCACGGATCAGTTAACGTTACAATACGCCAAGCTGCTTCAGAAGAACTAATATATTGGCCAGATTGGTACCTGGTAACTTCATCGTTATAATTTGTAAACCCCACTACTGCATGGTCGTTGCCCTTGTTCACATACTTACATATATATTTTATGGTTTCGACACTGTTACAAACTTCGACGTTGGTATGAGCTTCAATATGATATAAGCTGTTCTCGATAATATCGGTGAATATGGGTACCACTCATTTATTATCCAAATCCATATCTTGACCATGTAACCGGATTTTAGCTGTGAAGCCACCTTGTTTTGCTAATCTTCGACGATACAGTAGATATCCATTTTCCGCGGATATAGTTTGTGCTGAAAATGCTCGAGGATACTATTAGTACGGTCGGCCAAAGAACTGGTTTAACACCCTAAGGTTGAATGCCGCTAGCAGATTCATAGACGATTGTAGTAGTTGGACGTTGTTGTGTGATGATGCAGGGTAATATCCAAAGAACCGATCGATAGTATCGACCGATTATACGAATTAGTACCGAAGTACAACAGCCAGTATATATAATTCGGATGACAATTTAATGAATACGTTAGTAACAACGAATAGGTATTACAGCGAGAAGCGACACATGCGTTCACTGCGCGAGCGTAATGGTCACTGCGGGAGGCGGCGGCGAGTGGATCCATGCAAGCGCATTTATACGTAGTTATGATATATATTATTGCAAGTGAAAATCTTTATGCGATACGATATTTAGTCGCAACGCGATACTCGCGGCGGCCTTCCGACATTACAATACTGTTGGTAAGTGAATTTTAATTTTATACAATGCTATTTATTAATGAATGAATTTATTATTTC
>DWNE01006208.1:0-13263 GCA_018249875.1 Cecropterus toxeus | reverse complement strand
TTTTCCAAAAAATCGTCTTTTCGGGTGGCAGTCAACTGTAGGTAAGCTGTCATTGGCAAAGTCAGCGGAAGTGTTAACCTGTTATAATATGATACTTTAAGTCCTCAGTAGTATCAAGTATATTTCATTGGCATTGTCATGACAGCAATTTTTTGTTCTACTGTTTTATATTCTACATTTAGCAAAAGATAATGTACTCCAAACATTGCTAAGTGGTAACTGCTGGTTTTAGACATTTATAATTCAATATCAGATAGGATTAGAGTCTACCTGATGTTGGTCTCAGAACCATTGCTATTTCTGAGAATTAAATAAAATTGTTTTATATATAAAGTACTTCTACATAACACACACATGTATACAATTATACAAGAACACAGCATTGTTATTGTAAACTAGAAATAGGCGTACGGTGGTACCTCTGGAGTTGAACTTAAGATGTTAAACGGGAGTTAAACCTAAAAGCATGGAGCAAGTTAGACTGCTGTCTCTAATTCTAATGAAAATACTTACATTCTGGCTGGTTTCAATGAATGCATCTACACACTGTGAGTATCCCTTGAAATTAGTCATAATGTTGGCTATTTCCTTCATTTTAGTCATGTTCCCCTGGTTTTGAGCACGTACAAACTCCTCAATGAGATTCCTCTCAATTTCGTCATACTTAGCCTCAATTTTCTTCTTGGCCACTTCAAATTTATCTGGAGGAAGCTCTTGAGCAATTGTATAAAGTTTTTGTATTACATCTGCTGCTTCATTTAGCTGTGGAAAATAAAAATAATAATAATTATAAAAATAAAAATAAATGACATTTTATTCATAACTGTAAAATTAAGTTAATGATAATAATTATAAACAGGAAAACATTCTGATATTTTCCATAGACATGTAATGGATATGATATTGTGCTGAACAATAATATTCCTAAAATAATATTCTAAAAATTATTTGCGTTATAAATCTCTAATTTCTTAAGGAAACTTAGTGTGCTTTGTTGCAGTACATGAAATATAATCATGAATATCAATCATAATAGGTGTATTATATGCAATACTGACACAATACAAACAAGTGACAATTTCAAAGAAAGTTGGTCAAAAATCATTTACCTTATTTGGATCATTGAATAGATCAGATAATACAGGTCCAGGGCTCAAGAAATTAGCTAAATGTGAGAGTAGATCACGAGCAGCGGCAGCTCTTGCTCTTGGAGCCCTGGCTGCACCCAGCTTCTCCGCCACATCAAGGGCTCTGCCTCCGCAGCGTGATATCCGCTCATCCAGTGAACTGAATACAGTTACACAGTGCTGAAATAATTATAAGTATAAAATTACTTACATGTGTACATGTATACTGCTTTATTTTGCTTAAGTATGGGGTTTACGCATTTTGGGATACTATCAATGATCATTAGTTCCTTTGTTAATTTTCAACAGGTGCTGTAGTCTTGCTTTAGCCACATCGTTATCCCTCAAGGCAAAGTAGTAAGTAGTATAACGCAGTAGTATAACTTATAGTCTGTTTTTTTCACTACTACTAAATTGACATATGCAAATGCATGCACCACAGATAAAAAATATATACATTTATTAGTTTTAATTACTTATTACACTAAGTATGACAATTAATTGTTTGTTGTTGAAGAACACGCAATAACAAGTCAATGCTTGATTCTGATTATTCATTTGCATGTGATACTACGATTATTATTATTAAATACTGAATGAAAAAAGTGTGTTTCATTAATAATATCTATACATTAGCCATACAGGTACATTATACATATAGGTATGCCTATAGGTATATTACAGTTGTCGCCACATTTTTAAATATTGAAGACACATTTTTGTAATTGTTATATCTGTTACATTGATTTCTGAATGTTAGTGTAGGTAGATTATTAATGTTTGGTATTAATATGTGCTCGTAATAAATAGTGTTCATTCCTGCAATATAACATGTTTAAATCGAAATAGGAAGCTATAATAGTAATTATCACAAAAAAATGTAGATTTAAGTTACATAAAGTAATGGTAGTGGCACATCACTATTAATGATTAGCAAAAAAGTAGCAACACAGCTTATGTCAATTTAGTCTGTAGGGAAAAAAACAGACTATAGATAAATATATCTCCCTTAACACACCCTTCAGACCAGAAGACAGAACTTAATAGGGCTGTTATACATGTAGTAATGGTACCTTTTGAATCACAAAGGGTTCTACCACCTTTATGTCCTTATCCTTACATCATGCTTGCACAGACTTATTAAGACTGGGGGCTACTTGGGCAAATCATGAACTGATGGTGAATCATGGACCGGCTGCCAGAAGTATAGATAATTAAAGACAATAAAGAATTGATAATGATTTATTAAAATTGAAAAAGAATTTATTAATTTGAAGCGTGGCACTGCATAGTGCTTACAATCTTTTTTATATTTGGCTCAAATTTACTTGTAGAAACACGTAAAACTTCCAGACTTTCATTTGCAAGGCGGTTTTGGTTTTCTTATTTTTTAGTATTAAAAAGTTTGTTCACATATATAGGTATATATAGAACCAAATAAGCTGGCACATTTCAGAGCGTTTATGCGCAACTCTTCGTACATATTTTTATCAATGCAGCGGTAAAAGTTTATTTTGGAATCGAATTCAATATTTTTCGAATGTATTATTTTTGCTGTCGGCGGGCCACCAGTATTCGACCCGCGGGCCGTGCTCTGTGCATCCATGCCTTACATGGATGAACTTATATTCTTATAGTACTTACGGAGTGTTGGTCCATAATGTCAGATAGTTTAGCCCCATACAACTTTTCTTCTTCTTGTACTGCCTGCTCCAGCCTAGCGCACTTTCTCTGTTGTCTTTCTTGTAATACCTGATATATAAGATTAATAATACATACATTATAGTTCTATTTAAAATTGAAGTAAGAAACGATCATGCAGACCACCTGATAGGAAGTGATTCTATATGAACATGGCAATCTGAGGTTGCTAACAGATGTTCATTTTTAGAAATAAATAAATCTTTAAATTAATATTAATTAAGATGAGCTGGGGTAAAAATTAGGCGGCTGGATAATTAGCGAAGCCAGTTTGGTTGACCGGTTGAAGTAGTTAAGCCTATCTAATTAATTAAGCTAACTTTTTAGCCGGCTCAGCTGGCTAAATTATACAGCTCTACTATATACCTATACAAAAACATATTGCCTATACCTTCAAATCTTGAATGGCTTGTGTGAATATGTCATGAATCATTTCAGGGTCGAATTGATCATCCTTCAGGCGCGATTCCTGCATACTCCGACGAACCATTCTCTCCACAAACTCGTCTGGGTCGAATGGATCCTTAAAATTAAAAAAATAATGTAATTAAACGAAATTTGTTTCGATATTTATATTAGATTTATAATCGACTCTTACCTGTTCAAGCTCCTTTAGATATTGGTTCATCATATTGAATAATTTTGTCTTCTCTTTCTAAAATACTTTAAATCTTATACACGTTACGCCCCCTTTCAAGGGAAATAGGATGAAGATAATAATTAACTATTCAACAAAAACTTTTCAATTTATGATACCACTACAATAATGTCAATGTCAAAATTGTCAAATCAAACTGGTGACAGCTGAAAACCAATTGAATCACAAATATTTTTTTTAATTCCTTATTGCCACGGTAATAGTATCAGTATGCTTTGATAACTTTAATCGTAACAATTAGCAGTATTGTGTAAGGTGTGTTTTATGTTATTAATTAGGCGATCTGATATTTAGTTAAGCGCATGGCAAACATCTATCCCATGTAAATCGCACGTACCCTAATTCTCGTAAACAGTAGGTGTCACTGAATTCGATTTGACTACATCTGCAACGGTTTTTATATAACAGGTTAAATCCTCTCGACAAATTCACACGGTCAATGGCCAGTGTCAGCTATTTTTCTGTAAATCCCTCAGCCCTTTGAGGTCTTTTACTGGATGTGGGCCCTTCCTAAACGGGTTTTATGACCAAGAGATGCGTAAAAAAAGGAATATTTTGCCTCTCATAGCCTAACCTAGCTAGCCTAACCTAACCTAGTTTACGATGAGATGAAGATTGAATAAACGAAATAAAAAACGAATAAGTCTTCAGTAAAGTTTTTTAGTTATAATTCGCTGATGAAATTTACATATATTATAGACAATCCTGTATGAGATAAGTCTTTTTTGAAGTAAGTTTCAGATGGTGGGATACCCTTACTTAGTTGAAACCTTTCTTGTAAGTACCTATGTCTCAGTCACAGCAGCGATTAACATTGATGTAATTAAATAGAAGTTGGTAGGGCGGTGGTGTCTCTCGAGTCAAATCACAAAAGATTCTGCCACATGTGCATAAAGTCACTTTTTTTGAATATTTGCTAGTTTCGTAAATTCATTGCTTTATTTTTTTGTCTTGCTGAGGTAGGTTCTTCATTACTGTGTAATGTTCTGGTGTAGGTAAATGTATGGAATAATACTACGCAATACTTTAAAGGTATTGCGTAGATATTCAGATAAAGTTTGTATAGCTTTCACTTCATAGCTGGTTACAAAAATAATGTTTTAATTTCCGAAACAAAAGAATAAAACATCAATGTAGCTAATACGTCTTTTTGGGAGATTTGATACTAGAGGAAGCGTTTTTTATATCCAAATTCTTTGTGATGTCGTAATATTTTGGCAAAATCTTGTGTGGCATATTTAACTATTACTATATCGTTTTACTCTTTACAAGGAGAGCTGAGTGTATACAAAATATAAAGTAGAGATCGAGTAACTTGACAGGAGAGTAGCTGAGACATTGTGCGGTTTGTGTACTGTGAGATGTCAAATGTATCCTAAACGGGTTAGGATAAAGTCAATAGAGCTCAATGGGTGAGCGCCTGAGCCCTCGAAGCTCCGAGGTAAATGCCTTGGAACAGCGAGGCTATCTCATCGGCAAAAAAATTGGACAAGGATCTTATGCCACCGTTCACCTGGCGGAATACTGTGATGCGTCGAGCCCGAAGCGAATGCACCTCGCCTGCAAAATATTTGACAAAGAAAAGGCTCCGCGAGATTTTTTAGACAAGTTTTTTCCAAGAGAACTTGACATTTTGACCAAAATTGAAAATCCTCATATCATTCAAGTGCATAGCATTTTGCAAAGAGGACCAAGGGTATTTATTTTTATGCGCTATGCTGATAACGGCGACCTTCTTGATTTTATAAAACGTAACGGCGTTGTACCCGAAAATCAAGCCAAATTATGGTTTCGTCAAATGGCTAGCGGCTTGCAATATCTTCATAGCAAAAATATTGCGCATCGAGATCTTAAATGCGAGAATATATTACTTTCTAGACGTTTTAATGTTAAACTTGCAGATTTTGGATTCGCGAGATTTTGCACAGATGGCGATAATAGACGCGTATTAAGTCAAACTTACTGTGGATCCGCTGCGTACGCTGCGCCGGAAGTGGTGAGTGGCACCCCTTATAATCCGAAGCTCGCCGATGTTTGGTCACTGGGAATTATTTTGTTCATAATGCTGAACGCTTCTATGCCGTTCGATGATTCGAATTTGCGCAAGTTGCTAAAGGACCAAATGTCGCGTAACTGGGTGTTTCGTTCGAGAATACGAGACTCCGTTTCAGCTGCGGCGAAGTCGATTGTACGCCATATCTTAGAGCCAGACATTACTTTGCGGTTAACTCTGGATCGTGTTCTTTCGCACGAATGGACGAGACCGCGCAAGGATAAGAGCGCAAGTTTGATGGGGCGTTTGGTGCAATCAGCTCCGTCGGCACCACACCCGCCCGGTAAACGGGAGTATGATGAAGCTGGCACTTCTGCCGGAATCCGCGTCTCTGGCGATCATCGCGAGACAGAGCGAGAGCGACACGATGACATCAATATGCGCTCACACGACTGACTCGTAGATAAATGTTGATATCACATAAGAGTAATAGTAAACAAAAGTTTAGAACCTCTGAAATCGTAAATTTACTTTTTTCTTTGAATTTTTTATACAATTGATGGCGTAACTATTGTTAGCCATCAGTAGAGTTAATAAAATTTATTAAATAGCTATTTGCCTTTATTTTTTGAAAGGTATTTATTGCAGGTTTTCTAAACTATTTACATTAACATATGTAATTAGATCTTTAATTATGGCTTTTTAATATTTTAATTCGTTGAATTACGCGGAAATCGACAGGCATAGAATATCCTAATATCCCATATGGTGTTTGTAAAAAGGGAAATTCTACATGCATGGTCATAACTGAGCTAGTTGCGTCGTAATTAAATGTAACTTTCGAAATTGGATTCAAGCATTCCGCTTTCAAGTACGTAAAGCTCCCGAATCCGACGCTTGGCTGCAAGAAACAATTGATTTAATTATTTATGATATTGTTAAAAATACTGCAGGTAAAGGCGGTTGAACATTTTATTTTTCGATTTCGGCACCGTAGCCACACCTATTTCTGAAATATACTTAAGAACTTTGTTAAGCACCGCTGTGTATTGGTTTGAAAATTGTGGTGTGGAAGACATACGAGGAATTCCAACTTAGTCATCGGCGTAGCAACGCGTCGCGGTCGATTTCAGGTTGGAATTACAATTTTTGCTTGCATATGTCCATATACCAGGTTGAAGAATCTACACTGGTTCTGACCAGGGAGCTACCATCGCCATACCTATTTCTAGCGCGAAGCAGTTCTTGTGTTTCGTTGGAGGGTGTGGTTGTCGGCTTACTTATATGTGAGACGACCATCTCAGGCCTCAACGCATCTGTAATCGACTTCAGATAGAACCCCTGTTCTACATGAAGTTACTTACATAATTATAAAATGGGCGGCAGTAACCACTTAGGTACTATCAGGTGGACTGCATGCTCGTTTGCTATTTCAATATAATAAAAAAATGCGAATAAATAATCTACAGGTATTTTTACATACCTTTATGGTTATATTATAGATCGGTTGAAAATATGGAATAACGCCTTTGTGCTTCAAAGAAATCTTCTCTCCTTCTGTGTGGGTTCCTGCAAAGTTACTTTATTAAACAAATAGTTTTATACTTAAGTTTGGGAACCGCTAATCGTAGGAGTGATTTTAAGAATAACATTTTTAAATTCTTTTTAATGGTGTGTAATCAAAGGAGAAGCAACCGCTTATTTTGCAAGTTTGCAGCAACAACACAAACAATGGATGGTTGGATACCATGTACAAAGACTTAGGCCTTAGCTGCTTTAAAATGGCTTTTGGTCTTTGGTCAATTTTAAATTAGCTCTTATATTAAATGTTATCAATATACGAAGAGTAAGTTACCAATTGGGAATACCTAATAGTGTACATAAAAATAAGTTTTACAGAATTGTGCGTGGTTTCAGACAAACGGTAGAGTAGGAGGGGTCCAAGCCCCCTCCCCCTATCTAGATACACCAATGTGTCTAATCTAATCTATTGAAGTTTTTATCATTTTAGGTGCCGGTATTCAAAGTGTACTTATTCGTATGAAATACAAGTACAAGTATTAGTAAATTGATAATATTTATTCTAAGACTTATTTTTATGGCTACCTAAGCTTTATTTTTTAGGTTTTGGACGTTATTTACGATTTTTTGTAAAATAACTCAATAATAAGCTGGATATTACATATATGACTGAGTAGGTACAAACCATATTCGTACGTTTGGTATTTGTTTTTGGCCTCCTCTTTCTTTTTGGGGTCTTCACAGAAGCAGAGGTTCAAAATAATCCATACAGTCCAAATGTACAAATAAATGCTCATCCTGTGAGTTTCACTCTAGTACAAAGTTATCTAAATGTTATCAGCGTGAAGGTAGGTAATCGATTTAAATGTAATCAACTAGATAGGTATGCAGCTTTTAATAATTTTGTAACGAAGCAGTGGTGAGATGCATTAATGTGATGAGGTGTGGTGACAAGGGGGTGAGGCGAGGGGAAGGAGGAGAGGAAAGGTGTGGTGATTGACATTAGGCGGAGAAGTAATTATTAAAAAGTCTTATTTTATATCTTTATAATTTTGTTACTTGCTACTAGCTTGTTACTTTTGAAATCATAATTACTTTACCAGGTGGTAGAAATTGTGTAGTTCGAACGGGAAGGTACCACCGCCACACTTATTTGAAGTGTGAAGCAGTTCTTGTGTCTTGGTGTCTATATAGATCCATTTTAGTCTTCGGGAGTAATACCGCATCTGTGATCGATAATAGAGATAATAGAGACTTTTGTTCTATATGAAGTTACTTATACATGTCCATGGGCGGCTGTGAACACTAACCATTAGGTAGACTACATGCTCAATTGCAACTTCAATCTAATAAAAATTAATTAAATGTGAATATTTCACGTTTAATTCAGCTGATATTACTGAAGTTTTATTTGAATTATATTTACATACGAATTTAGCTCGCTACAATATGAGACACAACGGAAGCAGATAAATTATAAGTACGTAGTACGTACCTAGTGTAAAAGAGATGAACTAAAGCGGATTCGTGGCAGAAATTATTTTTAAATAAGGAAAAAGTAGCTCTAAATGTTTTTATTATCTTTCAGTAGTTTCAGTAGTAGTAGTTTTGTACCAAGAAATACATAGGATACGTACTTACAGATTTTTATGTTTTAAAATATATTTCATGATATAATAAACCGTACATAGTTCAGACGTGCCTATTTACAAATATAGTATAAGCTTATCGAAAAGCACGGTAGTGCTTTGCCAAATTCTTATAATAAACCGTAGATAGTTCAGACGTGCCTATTTACAAATATAGTATAGGCTTATGTACATCGAGATAACTTAAACATAAAGAGAATCGCATCTCGTACTTGTTTTATTGAACGATTGTAATGGTTGGGGATGCTAGATTTTTGGTTTCTACGTGCGATATATTGTGGCTGCAAAGCTGGTAAGTGGTAATGACTGCGTTGCCCAAGAACCTTCCACTTGGGTCCTGGCGTACCACGTGCATATATTCATCGCCGAGTGTGAATTGAACTTGCGGCGGAGCCGCCCAGTCACATACGGTCGTCATTGCTGTGTTCACCGCTGATGGATTTATACAGTACATCTGTAATTGAAAATCTATTTTCTAGAATAAACAATTTATAAAAACCATTTTTACTTAAACAACATTAGCTGAAATCATATGTAACAGACTGTGATATATCTTCCTATACTCTTAGCCCCACGATAGGATTTTCACCTGTGTCGTGGGTGCCATGGACACACAAAGATGAATACACAAACACCCAGACCCAGGACAGAAATATAAACTCATCTTTCACATTTCTGTCTAGCCGGGGATCGGTCGTCAAAATATCTGTCTCAAAGGTGGAGGCGGTAGGCAGAGTGGAGGGTTTTAGATGGTCAAAGTCCCCCTCCCCCCCCGCCATCTCCCTCAAGCTAAGAAGTCTTGTGCACTGCTCCGTCCGTAACTGTTCATATCTAAGAGCGTTGATTATGGCAACCATGCAATATTTTACCTCCATAGATATGTTAAAAAATTGTATATTTAGGTACTCACTTGTTGATAAGCTTCATGTTGACCAGGAGGGACATACGCGACGGGATAATCCAATTTAAATTTAGAAATGTAGTCTGTATCTGAAAATAGGTAGATGTATTCGCAATAAGTATTTTCCCTTTAAATTTGTGTTTTAACGTGTAATTCAATTTAGAATGAAATAATAAATTTTATTGAATATTGTTATTGTTATTTTCAATCCCACGCACGCTACACCATTGATTTTGTTAGTAAAAAATAAGCTTACGCGTTTGTGCCTATTCATCTAATACTTAGTATTTTAGCATTAAGTCGCCTTTTGTCCATTATTTTTTGTAGCCAATAAAGATTAAATAAATATTTAGTAGGTCCTATCTGTTATTGTTTTATATGAATTTTAATAACAAGTATAAAGTGATACCAACTTAATTGAAGTAAACCAAAATAAGCGTAAATACTTACTTTTAGTAACTGTCGTGCAATGAGGAGGATGACTTTTCTTCAGCTTCCCATTTAAGCTGATAAAAATTGTCGAAAAAATCACAAACAGCGTAATTGGAGACATACTTCACGAGTAATACGTTCAACTGGACAGCTTTTAGGTTTTAACTGAATGATGTACGAGACGTGTTCAGTAAACATGTATGTCATTATGGTCAGTAGATATCATTATCAGAAACCACACATACAACATGACTCATATCCAATAATTTTTGTATTTACCCAGTATAACCACATAAACAACAACGGTTAGCTAGCTTAAATATAAAATTGCTAAAACTTTCGTTCTGATCTTTATATTGGTCAAAGTATAAATTATTTGAACGTATTGCATAGTATGAAAAAGGTGCTAAAACGTGGTATTTTAACTTTTAACTACATTGAATAACGCACATGGTACAGTGGTTTTGACGCTTACAAATTGTAGGTACTTACGCTATACCCGTATATATAATGTACTCTGTGCGCTATACTAATATAACGACATTATCACGATCATAGTGTTAGCCTCTGCCGCTACGGGTCAGTCCACATGCCACATGCACATTAATATAGTAGGTCCCTGTAGCCAGGAAATTATCGTATAACAGCCGTAAAATTGTCGTATTTTGCATTCAAATTATCGTATAAGTACAATAACAACACTACGTTGGTACAAATTTTTGACGACATTTTTTTTCTGTTTCGTTAAACTATAAATCTTTCACGGTCTTCTCATTTGGCTACTAAATAAATGACATCTGAAAATATTTAGCAACAAAATGTTATTTCAAAACAGTCTCCTCGAAATATTTTACACCCATAGCAATGTAAAATTATCGTACGTCGTACAGTTATAATGTATTATGTTACCTCGTCCGTTAGTACATGAAACGATCGTACATGAACGATATTACCTAAGTAGGAACACTGATAGGTACTAGGTATCTACCAATTATTATTGATATAAGGATATGGACATATGTAGAATCGTTTGTTAGTCTGTTCGTGATAGGTGATATCACCTAGGTAATCAAAGGCGACTCACTGGTGTCCTTTGATCGCCTGAGATGTAATAAATAACCTGGGTGATCACAGTCGACTTCAAAAAATACCCTAAAAATGTAAAAATTATAAGTATTTTTAATAAAATTTTATTTAAACCAATTATTGGCTACAGCTTTTATTCAATTTAGGAATCCAAAAAAATATATCTTAAAATCTGAAAATGAAGTAGGCAGTAGTCAATAATATATTTAACTATAACGAACAGCCATGAAGAAAAGATACAGCAATTATAGTTACATATTATATTTAAGAAAAAAAATCCTTGAAATCATTTTAGACGGATTGGGACATATTCATTTGAATGGTTTCTTCAATAGAGGTATTATGTAGTTCAGAACCATTCACTTCTATATTTTTTTCTGCTACTTTCTTCAAATCTTCAATATCATACCAAAGCTCTGCGTGATAAAGAATAGCCGATTCCACTTCCATCTCTGCTGCTGTCACTTTATGGATAAATTATTAATATGGATAAATTATTAGTATTCTTCTTAGAACCTCACTTTTTTCACACCAAAAGCATAGTTTTACAAACATATTTGTACTTAAATTGTAACGGTTCGACCGTTGGGCATTTTTTAAACATATTACTGTTAAATATCAAATTAGTTAAACTTACATCTCAATTCAGTTAAAATTTTCACATTCTTTTGTAGTCTTGCTAAATCACATTCAATTTCGTCCTGTAAATTATTGTAAAAATCAAATCCATTGACATCTATGTTAAGGATAGAATTTTGAGAATCTTTCTCCATTATGTTTTATTTTATAATTTATTTAATTCAATAAAATATTGCAAACTACGAAGTACGCAGAAGCTTGTATTTTACCGCGCTTTAGTTTGTTAGTGCAGCATAAAAATTAAATATGGCTGTAATGTATTACGAACCTATTTCAAAGTTTTCACTTATTCTTTATTATTTTTCAAATTACACATAACTAAGTATTTGAAAATTTATTGGTGCTGATATAACTAAATATTAATTTAAAATAAGTATTATTAGGGTGTTATTTTCTTTTTTTATTTATTTTCCCTTTTCTAAAACAAGTTACTGCGTAAATAGAATCATAATGCTGTCATACCATAATGTCATACTCTGTATCTGCCTGTCATGTAGTAAAACCTGTCTTTTGTGCGAATTTAGTTAGTTCCTGTGGAACACGATATAAGTGTATATTTTTGTAAATAATAAATAAACGTGTGATAAAATTGTTATAACTGATGATTGTTTGGTACTGTTAAGTGGTAGTAACAAAGTGGTGTGCAAAATGATGAGTGACGACGATCGTGACATTGATATCGAGAGTGATGTAGGTGGTTTCCAATTTTGAATTGTTTTTACATTATTAGCATGCTCTCAACGCTCGATTGTTGATATTTCAGGCGGAAAACGACTCGGATTCACGCACACATACACGAAACAGTTTGGGCGGGAGCGGGTATTACTCACAGGTATTTATTTACTTGGCGACACGCGATTTAATTTATTCAGCCGTACGTGCGAAATGACTGCACGTGATATTTTTCATGAGGACTTAATGATCGTCATTTTTATTGTAATCGTAAATCCATAATATAACCTTTTATGTCATTATCTGTCAAACTAGTATTTTGTTTTCATACTTGTTGACATTATCGTTAGATAGAAGGGTTTACAATGTTGCACCATATTAGGACGCCGTCTCTCCATCGATTTAAAACACCATATTAATGTTTCGTGTTGTTTAGTTATGTTGTTGTATTTTCATGCGAGATGAATGTCATTTTTGTTTAGTGATCGTTATTATATCCATACTTAGTGTCTTAAAATTGCGTACAGTAAAGAGTAAGATAAAATAAATATGAATATGATTATTAAATTCATTTCCCTTCTTTACAGGCTGAAAAACGAGCACACCATAATGCATTGGAAAGAAAAAGAAGAGACCACATAAAAGATAGCTTCACATCCTTGAGAGATTCTGTACCAGCCTTGCAGGGAGAAAAAGTGGTATGTACATATATATTATGACATACACATGTGCACAATAACTATCTAGCCTTACATGTAGATAAAGTCGTATTATAAGTATTTTATAACATACAACATGTGCTATCGTGGAGTATTCCACTTTGATCACCCAGGTGATATCACCTAGGTGATCATAGGACACTCATTAGTGTCCTATGATCACCT
>DWNE01006207.1:0-13264 GCA_018249875.1 Cecropterus toxeus | reverse complement strand
ACGCCATAAGCACCAGAATCGTGTCAGGAATCCATATTTTTAATATTCGGTACGCTGTCATTTACACCCTGTATTTATAGCATATATGTATATTTATTGTAAAGCACAGTTGAAACATATTTCCTCACTTATACATGAGGAGACCATCTCAGTCCTCGAGAGTAGCAACGCATCTGTGACCGAGTTCTTATAAAAAATAGAGATCCTAATAAATGTCCATACGGTATAGGCATAGATTATTATTATTATTATCTTAATATTAGCTACGAGTAGCACATGTCAGTTTGCTGTTTTTAAGGAATAACTAGTTTTTCCCGCAGCTTCGCGTGCTTGTGAAATATATCCTATGTGTTAATCTTTGCCGTAAACTATCGGTGTTCCAATTAGTATTTTTTGCGTGAAAGAGTTACAAATACATACATCCTCATAAGTTTTACTTATAATAGTAGTAAGATTCAGCTAAATATCACAACTGTGAGAATACACCCCTCCTATTTATAAAACCACCGTCCAGAGATCGTCACGAGAGCAGTTTCAGTGAATTTTGAGCCAAGTTCGTTTATAAATTGCATTCCACTCGGCCAAGTCTGTCCAGGAATTATTGCTTCACGTCTTATTTGATGAATTCAGGCATACTTACATGCGACCAGAATGACTTGGCCCGCGGTTTACACTTGTAGTTCGATATATACAGAATAATCGAGCAAAGTGACGGGTCTACTTACACAGGATGGTGCACACTTGGCGCCTTATAACGTATAGGAGGTGACCGTTGACATTTTTCATGAAATTGTTTTGGTAAGTATAAGATGATTTAGATTACCTGTAAATATATTGAAGATATTCTAGAATACAAATCACTGAACTCAAGTGATGATATGAAGCAAAGATTTAGTGCACTGACGTCAATTTCTGTTTCCTTGTAAAGTTTTTTCATACAAATTAACTGCTTTGTACATTAAGTTCATTTCTCCATCGTGATTAAAGAGTCGTCTGTCGCCAAGTTGATTTAAGGGTTTAGGTCTTAATTCATTAGGATCTAAAATGCTAATATAAAGTCTATTAGACCTTCATTACCTGTAAAGGATGATTCAGAACAATCAGGAATCTACTTTACAACATTCTCCAGCGTTATAAAACAAACATAATAATAAAACAAAAAATAGTAATATTTTTTGTTTTATTTCATAGAAGTGGCAAACGAGCATGCAGGACAACTAACAGTAAATGGCAATTGCCGCCCATGGATTTATAAGCAAACCGAGAAATTATTGAAGTTCTACCTGAGGCTTGTCACAGATTCGTAGCTAACTGTGAACGCTGCTAGCGTTTTAACGGTGATGTTTCTGGGTCTTAGTTCGAAAAGTTATACAAAAATATTCATTACAAAAACTTTGATTTTAACCCATTTTTCTACTAGGCGGTAAAACCAGTGCAGATTGAACAAGGAGGTCCCACCGCCACATTAACAAAACATACAACACACATCTTAGTCCTTAGGAGCAGCAACGCGTCTGTGACCGACTTCAGAAAGAACACTTGTTTTATATAAAATTGCTTACAGGTGTCCATGGGTGACAGCAACCACTTACCATCAGATGGACTGCAAGCTCGTTTGCTACTTCAGTCTGATAAATCTATCGTGAAAAAAACTCAGTGTCAGTAATTATACTCATATCGATTACACAATGATACTTCATGCTCAATCGTAAGAATGAGATGAATCTTTATTACAGCCGACATTAATACCCAATTAGCTGTGACGTTGCGGTCGTAATTATAATCGGATGACGTGTGCATGCATGATGCATGCATGTTGCATGCACTGAGGTTAATGCTGTTAGATTGTGAACGTGCATTGAATATAACCGTTATATGTGTGAGGTGTGAAGGATTGTTTAGAAGGTAATTGATAGAGTAAAGCAACGTCGGGCGCGGCCGGGTGTTGGATGGGTGACCGTTAGTGGCTAAGTCATGGGGTATGTGCTTTGACTTCTTCTGGCTGTTAGGAAAGAGTCCTTTAACCACGTGAGTTCTGATGCATGTTCGACAATTCAAATGTATGAGTTCGTTGTGAATTCGAATCGAATATTTTCAAACTGATTAAGCTTTTTTTATATAGAAATTAAGTAGCAAACGAGCATGCAGTCCATCTGGTGGTAAGTGGTTACTGCCGCACATGGACATCTATAAGTAACTTCAAATAGAACAGAGGTTCTATCTGATGTCGATCTAAGATGCGTTGCTACTTTTGAGGATTAAGATGGTCGCCTCATATATAAGTAAGCCGGCAACCACCACGCAAGAACTGCTTCACGCTAGAAATAGGTGTGGCGGTTCTTCCCCGCTCGAACTACATCGGTTCTACCACCTTTTTTATACCTAAACCTTACGATAAGGGCTACCTGACGGTAAGTAGTTATCGTCACCTATGGACATTTGACAGGCCAGGGGATCACCAGGTCATACGTCATAATCCGTTTGCGCTGTAGCGCGTGCCTAAGAAATGGACATACATACTTACGCTCGAAAAACATTATCGTCCTCCGGAAAAAAGCGGTCGCTAAAGTAGAGCGCATGAAATAAATGGACATACATACCATACGCTCCTAAAATATTATGCCGAAACTGACGCCTTAATGCCGAACTTAACACAGCAGTAGAACAAAAGTCAAAATATAAAACAAAAATGTACAGCACTATAGAATAAATTTGATAATAGCAAGAATACCCATAAACCCAAAGGAGCACAAAGGATCCTGAACATGATTCCCCCGAAGGACCAATCAGCTGATTGAACGAACCATACACTTTATTACAATGAAGAGCAAAACCAGAAAACCCGCAACAAATAACTGAAAGTATGTGAAAAACACAAAATATAAACCACTCGCTATTTGAACATTTTACAGCATTTATAGGATACGACACGACATTCCTATCATATGTTTTTATCTCATCATACTTTATTTTTACCCGACTATGTCAAAAGAAGTTTTTCGAGTGTATTTATGTATGTATGTATGTACGTTTGTTTGTATGTCATTTTTTTGTGTGTTATTTTGTATGTTTGACAATTTTTTGACACGCACTACGCCCCAATGGCTTAACGGATTGTGGCGTAAGACATATCATTACAATCGTCTTAGTTTAGAAAGTTGCATAGGCTGTATAATAAAAAAAAGTTCCTACAAATAGACAGAAAAGGGGGAAGGAATTTTTTCTTACTATTACGATAATATGGGTATCAAATGAAAGCTAGTAAATAAACTAATCTAAAAATAAATATATTATGATCTTTTTACTTGACTATTTTGACATAACCTCATATAAGCGCTAAATAAAATATATAATATCATTATGAACAAAAAAATCTTTTTAAGCAGTCGGGTTTTTTGTTTTAATGTTTTCAACGATGTTACTAGTTATCTGTTAGTCAAAATTCTTAGATTTTTGTGAAAGAAACCGTATAGGTACCACTGTTTTAGTGAGTGATTCACTAAAACAGTTGATGCGTTTCGTTAGGAGGGTTGTAGTGGCGGCTGACCTAAATACGTGGCAGAAGTGGCAACGCACCTTAAATTGACTTCAGGTAGAACCTCTGTACTATATGGCGTTGGTTACAAAAGTCCATGGGCGGCACTGATCACTTACTATCAGATGATAACATGTTCGTTTGATATTAAAATTTTCAAAAAAAATCATTACGAAACAACGCGTTGAAGCTTAACCTGTACTTTTATATGTAATTCTGAAAAAAACAGACCTCATGAATTTGACATAAATTTTATGTTTAATTATATTTCTCTTTATATTAACACGTGATGTCTTTTTATGTGTTATTAAGCGTGTAATATATAGTTTTGCCATTGCCACTGTATTATTTCCTTGTGAATTTTCTTTACTTTTTATTCATTTAATGCTTTATATTGTGTAAAATACAGAGATATTTATTTATTTTACAAAATCCACAGCTAACAGTACTTCCATATGTACATCTTTAATTTATTATATACCCAAATTACGGATAGATATAAAAAATAACGAATGTATGTACCTAATAACTTACACGGCATTATTTTTATTTTGTATAGAGAAAATCTGAACGAATTATACTTGTTGATTTACACTATATGTGTATTATGCCACTATACATACTTAATGTATATACATTTACTGTTATGTTCTAAATAACTGAAATAATGTCTCAAGCGTTCAAGTCTCAACCGAGCAGTCGTCACATCGTGTCGTGAGGATTAAAGGAAATCACCAACAAGGACCAATTCCACCGAATATCCCTTTTTAAGTAACAACCTTCGGTTTACGTTAACCGTGGTGATAAAATCGATGCGCCATATTTGCGTTGCGTGCAATGCAAGCAAAAATATTTATTTTTATATTGACAATGGAATAACTTTGTTCTCATTGTTAATTTCACAATATTTTGTTTTCTTGTAGGTACTACTATCTCTCTGATTGTCCGGAATGAAAATTGAAGGCATCTGTATTTTTTTAATTTTTGCGCCTATTGGAATTTTTTTACGATTGAAGTAGTAAATGAGCATGCAGTCCACCTGATAGAACGTGGTCACTGCCACCCAGGGACATCTGTAGGGGACTTTAATCAGAACAAAAGTTCTATCTGTTGACTACAGATAGATCACTGGAACGTTGCTACTCCCGAGGTGATGGTCGCCTCATATAAAAGTGAGTCGATAACCACACCCCTCCACTGAAACGCAAGATCTGCTTTACGCTAGAAATACGTGTGGCCGTGTTACTTCTCCGGTCGAACTACATTGGTTCTACTACCTTGGCAAAATGATGGCAGAAATTAGACATGTCCATGGGCGGTAATGCCCACTTTCTATCAGCAGGAGTGCATTCTCGTTTGCTACAATCTTATAAAACATATCTTTAATCTTATAAGATACTAGCTGAAATACTCATGCTTTGCTACCGGACATAAAATAGTCGTTCTTAAATAGTAAAAATAGTAAGATTAAAAGTAGTTTGTAAGTATACCAGGCAAATAAGCTACATTCATGCAAAATATCAAGTAAGTCGGACCAGTAGTTTTTGCCTGATTAAGTAACAAACACATACCATCACATTTTTATATATTAGTTTAAAGTGTAGAATATATAGACATACATGTTTCTGGTTTTAAATTTGCGTCACTCCTTGTCACCCTATTCAATCCTCGGAATACCTAATAACAATTTCATTCCGACGACATTATGACACCCGATGCTTCATCGCAAACTGTCTGTACGGTCGTCCGTGTGTTAAAATATATTCATACGAGAACGTCTAAACACATAAATCAACTGCCTACGGCGGCTTATTAATATTTGCTCTGTCGTTGATATAGTGTTAATGCTGGAAGTGACATGTGTAATTTGTAGCGTGTACTTGTGCTTATTTTGTAGTTGTAGCTCCTGGAATTAGCGGTAATTTGTATCTAGTGTTGTTGGTTTGACTTTGTTTGTACCTATCTAATACGTTCTGTTTTGGTTTGTAGAGAGTAAGGCAATTTTACCCGACTGCTTCAGGAGGGTAATGTTTTTCGAGCATATATGTATGTATGCATGTATGTATGTACATTTCTTTAGAGCATCTTAATACATAAACCAACTGCCTACGGCGCCTTATTAATATTTGCTCTGTCGTTGATATAGTGTTAATGCTGGAAGTGACATGTGTAATTTGTAGCGTGTACTTTTGCTTAATTTGTAGTTGTAGCTCCTGGAATTAGTGGTTATTTTGTTTTTAGAGGGTTGTTGGTTTGAATTTGTAGTTTGATATACCTTATACGTTCTGTTTTGGTTTGTAAAGAGTAAACTTTCTTATCCGACTGTGTCAGGTGGAGGCTAACGTTTCTCAAGCGAATGTTTGTATGTACTCGTATGTCTACTTTTTGGTACACACTTTGCCTGTAAATATGAAAAGAGTACGCCATTTAAAAAAATATTTATATGTTTGCATAGTGACATAGACATCCTATGTCACTATGCAAACCTAGAGGATTGAAACGTTATGTGTCATATTCCGTTAAACTGTTTGGGCTGTAACGCGTGCCAAGGAACATGCATACAAACGGACATACATACTATCGCAGTTGCGTAAGTAATATAATATAATCATCGTGAATCACATTAATATTATGCGCGTTTTCATTCTTGTGACATCTGTAACGTTTATATAAGTGAGATGGTATCTGTTGCAATTGTAGGACACAGGAAAAACATGATAGAGGTGCAAGATGCTTGTACAGTCGACTTGAAATATTCGCGAACATTAACATTCGTTTTTGTATATTAGAATGCGTCAGATGTAATGTCAGGGTAATGATTTTGTTTATTTTTTACTTAACATACGTGAGTCCTTAAGTTTGCCTTAGTGCATAAACTGTGGTTAGAGTATTCAGTAGTTAAACCTTGGGTTATTAACGACTCAATGATAAATATTGCTTACACGTCCAATTATTATAGTTGGTAACGGCCTGGAACGTGTAGTCAATAAATATAAGTCATAAATAGAATAAGAACTTTACTTCTAGTCGAAGATACGCTATTACCTTGAAGAAATAGATTAGAATATATTGTGCTAAGTTTTCCCGATGGTTTCACCTGCTTTTAAAAAATGTAACATAAAAATTGTAATAAATTTAATTGTTCCATTTCAAGAAATATAATTCTAAACCTCAGGATAAATAATATACTACAGGCTAAAGTTACAGTAAATAAATTGATTATTTTTGGTTTGATATCATTTCTAAAACATAGACATACAGACAAAACTTGTTAAAATAAAATAATTCTTTCATTATTTATTCTATCTTCAAAACATTTTTTTGTCAAATATATGCGATTTACAGATACGCGGCTTTTCAACTGTATTGTATCTAAAGATAAGTCTTACCTTAACATATTTTTCAAGTAAGCTAACCTGAATACAACCACCATTCTATTATTTAATATTTTCAGGGCTTGAATTTCCTAAAACCCTTTCTTATTTAAGACATGAAAGGAATATAATTCCAGAACTAGGCTTATAGCTTACATTAATTTCCGCTCCGCGTTTCTTAGTCATTACTTCAGATCTTAACAATATAGGTATAATTAAAAGCGAGAAGTGCGTAGGCGTATAATTTTAAGGTGATAGAACACTTTGTTGTATAACAACCGGCGTATATTAGGCGCACCTATGTTTTGGTCTGAAGGGTGTGGTAAGGAAGGAATACATATCCATGCCGTTCCATCTTGGTCCTCATGAGTAGCAACGCATCTGTGGCCTACTTTAGTTAAGACTCTGATCTTGCTTCCGGTCGGAACACAAAAGATTCTACCTACTTCACAACTGTACGTAGGCCTATACAAAAGACATCAAAATATATTGCCATATTTAGTCTTATATATCGCCCAATGCGTTAGTGGCCTCCAGGCTATATTGTAGAGAGTCAGACTAATGTTTGTACGACTGTGAAATGTCTTGCGTTGGAACAAGTTTATCTAATACCACATCTGTGTAAACGAACAGCAGTGATATACTAGAACTAATTTAGGACTCGAAAACTGGGTATCTGGTAGTCAATCTTCAGAGAATTGAAATGAAATGTATTTGCATGGATTTACGGAGGCATTTACAAATAGTCAGTCACAAAATTTGCTCTTATACTACCACTGGATCGCAACATTTTGCGGGTTTATTCTTTTTCTTTGGACAAATGTTTTTTTTGTCCTCTGACTCGAGTTTAGAATATTAGTAACTATCTTCAATCCGCAGTGTCGCTTACTGTCGAAGACCTATGCGATACTACCAATACGATTTTTAGTTAACTCTGTTATAAAGTTCAGATGAAGATCTTAATCTGTCTCGAAGAGTGGAGTACCACATAAAGAACTACCAATCCTCTTCGGTGTTAAATTGCAGCCGTTACAAACACAAGTCGCAACTGTAAAATAGACCTTAAATAATTTTGTAAGGAAATTCTGATTTTAATCACGCCGACTGTACTTTGAGATAACTCTATTTGTACATGTTTTAAGTAAGTGGTAAGGTGGTAGCTATTATAAAAACATTTGTGTGTGTCTGTCCTCTACATTGTAATTATCACACACGTGTTGCACGCTGCCTATTAATTTAGGCGTGTCAGTAGTATGTACTTCAATTTATGTACGTTTATTTTGACGTACAAAGTTTTACTAGTTAAGAAGAATATGAAAATGATCCGCTAAGTTCAGTGATTTCTATATGGGTCTGACGACACGCGTGTCTTCCCAAACAAGCATCTAGTTTTGTCAAGTGTAAGGCAAGATACTGAATCTAGCTTTTATTGCTCATGTAATAAGCAAGATGGTTAAAAAATTAAAAAAAAAACAATACAAAGAAAATAGACAAACCCGTTGAGTTTTTTGCCACATCTTCTCAGTTGAGGTCGTGTTTCGATCCGGTGTTAGTTTAAGAAAAATTGTAACTGACAATTTGTAAGTGCCCCCGTAGGCCTATGCAAAATAAAGATATTTCATTCCATTTCACACGTGGTTCAGAATTCAATTCTCTGTCAGGTTTTTTTTATCAGACTGAAGTAGCAAACGAGCATGTAGTCCACCTGATGGTAAGTGGTCACTGCTGCCCATGGACATCTGTAAGCAAATTCATACAGAATAGGTGTTCTATCTGAAGTCGATCACAGATGTGTTGCTACTCCCGAAGACTACGATGTTCGTCTCAAATACAAGTCAGCCGGCAGCCACACCATTCCACTGAAACGTAAAGAGTGATTCACGCTAGAAATAGGTGCGGCGGTGGTACCTTGCCGGTCGGACTACACTGGTTCCTGTAGTAACCTGGTAGTTTAAATTGGGTATTTGCATGTTTGGCAAAGAGAGATTTCCCGCCAGGCTAGGTGGTCGTGTCTGGGAAGTGGCCGTGCTCCGACAGTCTTTGTTCAGAGCTTGTATATATGCGCGATGTTAAAACTCCGATAGCGCGATTCAGAATACGGTGACGTCATCTCTTGATAAGTAGCGGGAGGTCGCCACGCGCAGACCCAGAACAGAAATCTAAATTCATTTAAATATCTATTTTGCCCGGAATTTTGCCTATTTTTATGGATACGAACCCGAAACCTACTGAGTATCAGACTTGAATATTTATCACTTCGCGATCGGGTCGTTACAATACAGCGTAAAATATACATAAATATAAAATATAAACGCTAAAAAAATAATAAAAATATATAATTTTAGAAAATTTATTTCTGGGCTTGACCTCATTTAATCTACATTTTGCGAAGTCGACATTAACGAAATATGACTAGAGTTAGCTTGTATCTAGACCAGGGACTGAATGTCAGAACAAAGGCAAGTTATTCAATAGGGCGCTGGTGTTTTTCAATGTACATTTACTTCTCGTTAACAGAGTGGCTTGTTGTAGAAAACGAGAATAAATAGTGTAAGTTATGATTAATTAAGCCTCTTATTATATTTATTTGTTTGCTTATTAACAAAATCCACAGCCCTTAAAACTATAGAGGTACACTTCTGGTATAGTAACACTTAGAGCCAATTACGGATTTACATTGTGTAAATAGTGCAGTTATAATTCAACCGTCACTTGTAAATGCTGGTGTTATATAGCGTATGAGTATGTACGTGTGTGTGTGTGTGTGTGTGTGTATGTGTGTGTATGTGTGTGTGCTTTATTACCGCGCATGACTTATGAATATAAGACTAGTTACTGACAAATATTGTATATATATTTATATAGATGTATAATTATAAGAACCTTGAATGAAATTAGAACTTGTTAGTCAAAAATAAACTTAGTTACTTCGCGTTTGAACTGATTTTTGTTGGTGTGAAAAATGTCTAGTGTATTAAATCTTTTATTGAATTGAATATGCAATCTGTTGACCAGGGAGTTTTGGGCATATTGGCTTTTGCTCTTAGCTACTGCGAATAGAGCTTTAGCGGTCTGTCTAGTGCGCTTAAAAGATTCATAAATTACATAAAGAAAAGGGAATGTCGATTACCCTGTATGTTTCATGCATAGGTGAGTAGTTGGTATGTAAACATCGATCCCATTCATTAAATTGAACTGCAAAAGCAAAATGAACGGCTTAACTTTGTTCCGCTCCAATTCAATTCTGTTAAAATTATTTATTATCTTAAAACAATTGCATGTAGTTTATTGCTTTCACATTAAGGCTCTGATATTTATCATTAAAATCCTCGGGTGTTCTATATGAAGTTGCTTACAAATATCCATGGGCGGCAATAACCACTTACCATTAGGTGGGCTGCTTGCTCTCTTGCTACTTCATGTTAATAAGAAAAACATTTACTTTTTGTAAACGACTACAATCAGCGTTCCTTTATCGACGTGAACTAAAAGTGCATGTAATACGCGCTAATACAATGCATTAGAAAAAAATAAACGACGGTCCGGGCTATGCGAAGGCATCCGCTCCTGCATGTGTGTCACGTGCCGGATTATAAAAGCTTTTTCCAATTCTCCATCGGAGGAGCGGCTCGTGGCGACCACGTAGACGCTATATCTTACGTTCTCTATACGCTTTTATTTTAACGAAATTTAGCCCCTCCAGTGTCACTGTCGATTACTTTCCATTGTCTCGCTGCGAAAACTCCTAAGCCTAACGTACACTATCCGTTCTTAATAACGTCTGTATTCAATGTATTATAGAAGTTGAGGTGATTTAGTGATGAAATTTTGACAAGTTATCATACATTTGTGTTGATGTTTGACAAAGTGCAATGATCCACGTCGTTTATCACACAAAAGTTTATAGCAAGTTGTACAGTGCGTATGTTGCTTTATATTGTATCAAATTGGGAAATATTGAAAGAAAACGTGCTAAGCGATCCGGCTCTATACGGATCGGTTTCAGCCTTGTTTCAAGAGAGACCCTAAAATAACGTATACAGGTACGTATATTGTTTTGTATTGGGTTTCGATTGCTTCCCATATACGAATTTGGCACAATATCAATTTGCAAGGGGTTATGGATATGGGGAAAGGTTGGTCGCAAATATAAAACATTTTGTTCGCAAATATTGGGTTTAAACGACTTATTTCGTATATAACCTTTTAGTACTAATACGTAGTGACGAAGCACGGGAGATGATACTTGCTCTGGTTTTTGTTATTATAAGTTATGTCCTGTGATTATATTTCATTGCAAGACATACCTAAAATTAACAAAGAGCTGAATAAGGTTGAATATTTTGTAAGTCGAAAATAATGACATAAATAGTAGTTATACGCTAAAAACACACTCTATTAACTAACCGAACTAAACAGTTAAAAATAATTTAAAATAAGTTTAAAAAAATAACGTCAATAAGATGAAGAAAATATTGTAAACATTTTAATGATACATATCAGTAAAAGTAAAGTTGTTTGCTTTGAGTTAATTGATTTATCGTTATATCAGAAATTCCTGATCAGAATAACCAAATAATTTTATCAAATTATTATATTTTCACCAGTATTTAATAAGTGTACAAACTTTTAACTTAATTTGACGTTTTAAAGTGGATGTAAATCATGCTCAAACATTCCGGTACATAAATATGTATATACAAAGTTAATAAATGCGTTATGTAGAGATCAATAACGCTTTTGTGCATTTGTATAAAATCTCTAAGATTATTATTAAATGTAAAAATAGTGCATTTCCAATATGACAAACATTTAACATGTCTGTATAAAGAAAACAATAAAGACTTAAACTCATTGAAGTATATTATTATATTTTATAGCTGTCAGTGCATTTCAACAAAATTTTCTACGAATATACAGACGTTTCTTCCTTTATATTACATCAGTGTCGAGTACAAAGCTGTAGAGGCGACGTGCCGGAAACATTTCAGTTATTGTGATACATTGGACTTTTATATAAATACATAAAACATTTTTTTAAATATTGTATTTACATTATAAAAGAAGTAACAACATTATACACTGGATAGAATTGCATAAACCTCAGGTGATTTCTGTTGACCGGTGGAGTTCATTGCTCTCCACGTTTAGCAATAAAGTTAAAAAACATCCTAAGAACCCAAAAAAGAATAAAGAAATAGACGTAGGATAGACAGGTCAATCTAGTATTTGTGCTTGTCAACGGTTTCTCTCCGCCATTGCGGTTTCGCCGTGACCACTATCCGTGTAATTAGAAATACATATCTGAAAAAAGAAATTCAAAAACCGCATATCCCGTTTATCTGTAACATATTAAAATGTATAATTATCAACCACAAATAAGATTTAAGTCCTATCTGAGCTCCGCCATAGATGCGTTGCCATCAGTAAGGGCTAAGTTAAAACGCCTCGTATAAGTAGGTTTTTTTACCATGGCCCTTCAAACTAAAACACAGCTGCGCTGAACACTGTTTTTATTACGCACACAATTATTAGGGTGGTACCACCGAAGTCGAATAACAAAGCGTTCAAGCATCATCGTTTGGTATCCAAAGTTCATGACTACATTTATTTATTACACAAAGACTACATTTATTTATTACACTGTTTATTACAGTCATAATTTTCACAAACAACACTCAATTGTGCTAACAACTCCTTTACTTCGGACAAAGCTGTAAACGAAATAGTGAAGAGGGGTGGCAAATAAAGCTATAAAGTTGTCCACAAAAATAATATAAGCCGTGATTTCGCGACCCCACAGTAGGGTTGTTGTTCTCATTCATACAAATCCGGAAAAAATAAACCAGATATTAAGGGCGCCCTTGTCCGACAGAGCTTCCCGCCTCGCACATTAGTGCTCCCAAAAATGTCCCATTCTTATTCAAATATTTCCGGCAATTTGTTTGTCCTATCGTTCAGAAGGGTAGAGTAGACTCGGAATGAAAATGGAGCAACTGATATACACGTACCAACGTTGTATCGAAACCATGTATTTATTTATGAGATCTAGTTAATAACAAGATGAGCTTTATGTTTATTTGAAGCATTCTAGAGCATGTTTTAGTTTGTGTGTAAATTTTATGTAAGGAATTATATCGTTTCTACAACGTGACGGATATAATGGTTGCCGTAAGTATTTGTTAATTAGTGATTTGATTTATTTATGGTATGGTATTAATGGTGGTAGAACTATTAAATACTAAACTTTACATAGGCATTAACGGATTGTAACGTCTCTCGTCTCGTACGACGTATTATGGCAAAAACTACGTGATAGAGGTGTACCAGGAGAGATCTTGAAGATATTGCAGTA
>DWNE01006206.1:0-13264 GCA_018249875.1 Cecropterus toxeus | reverse complement strand
TAATTTAAATACATAGTGGTTTAGTACATAACCAGTACATAGTACATAGTTCTGAAGTCGGCGCTCATATACTCGTAAAACATAGTTTCGTCAACATGATTTAGCGAAGTGTGTTGAGCGCCGACTTCGGGACTATATACTATGTACTGGTTATGTACTAAACCACTATGTATTTAAATTATTTTTTACTTTTTTGTGGCATGGAAGTGGGTGATATTTTTTTGTTAATTTTTTTTTATAATATTGAAAAAAGAAACCAGCATGCAGTCCTCCTGAAATGATTACAGCCAGTCATGGACGTATGTTATCAACCGAAGGTAAGATTACAGTCCTATTTGAAGTTGAACACAGATGCGTTGCTATTTGAGGATTAAATTGGAATGCCTCGGATTAGAATGACTGTCTTCCTACACAGTTCGAGCCGGTAGCACTACAAAGTAGAAATAAGTTGTATCGAAAAGTACTAAACTGACAGTTTTAAATATGTTAAAGACAGTTTGACAATGGAATATCATCTAGACGTTATGTAACAGAAGTTCGGCAATCTCAGAAGTGTGAATTGAAATAATGTTTATATGCCTGCATTTAATTATGCAACATACTTAACAGGTTACAGGCGCTACACTGTTGATAGGACCGAAATATGTGTCGGATATGAGAAATAACTGTCGCCGTGTTTAAATTTGGAACGTTGCACATTATACATGTTGAGTGAGAATAAAATAGAAATCTGTATATATGGTAGAAGCCTCGATGACTTGATTGCAATTATACCGCAACGACATCTATCTCAACCTTAGTATAATAGCAACATTCATTGATATTTTTTACTAACTTTAATAGTCATGCAGTCCAAGTGTCAGTCAGTACATTCCTAGTCAGTCTATACGTGTCGCCACGTCTGTAACCGCTCTAAAGTATGACCCCAGTAGGTACGACTTGCTGTTGTTTTCAAATTTCAATAGAGTATTAAATAAACGGGATACTCATTTCACACTCTATATAAAACATATGTTTATATATGTGCGTGTCTAATACAATATGTAAATGGATTACAAAGTGAACAGAGAGGATAACAGTGGTGTTGAAATGCGGTGACGTTGAACCGATTCCCTAAGCCAAACGTGTCATTAGCGGGGGCCGAACGGCTCGGCCGAAAGCTTAATTATTCCAGATAAATTATCAAGCAAACGCACATTACTGGTCTCCATTTGCCTTTGTCGTCCATTTTAATGTGCGGTTTCGTCACGGGCAGACGCGCACCAAATTTTAAAGCGATTTTCAAAATGTTTATTTCATTCATTTAAATCTACTCCCTTATATGAGGTTATATGAGAATTTATCAAAATATTGTTGTGATGCTATGAAGAATTTCATAGTTTTTATATAAATAGCAAGTAGGAAACAAGCATGCAGTCCATCTGATGGTCAAGTGATCAATGTCGCCTATCGACATTCATAACTCCGTATAGAACAAGTGTTCTTGAAATCTGGAAGATGCAATGACGAGGCAAACCTCGTATTTACGTCGGCCACACCTTTCCAATGAAATGCATAAACTGCTTTCCGAAAGGAATAGATGTGCCGGTGATACCTTTCCGGTAGATTTTTTCTGATTGTACGATCAGGCATTTTTTAATACTTTATCACTTCTAAATACGAAATATCTTCCAGAGATGCCCGGTTGTAGACGTTCAAAATAAACTGTGTTTAAAATAAATTTATATAGTAATCTAGATTACTAGATTTGGGTACATTGACTTCAAATATCGTTTGTACCTAGTCTACAAAAACAGTTCGTTAGCCAACTCTAGTATTTCAAGCTTGGGTTACAAGATGTTAATGTTTTCAGTCTGAAAATCATCTCTTTTCCAGTTAGTGTTTTATAATTTTTTATAATCTGCAATTTATATTTGCTTTTTACTCGACTGCGTCAGACCGAGGGTAATGCTTTTCGAGTGTATGTATGAATGTATGCATGTATGTATGTATATATGAATGCATGACGGATGTGATGTATGACATATATATTTTAAAAAAATGGCGCCTGGAAATAGAGGAAAAAGGGGGGAGAAACGATTTTTTTACTATTACAATAATAGGGGTATCAAATGAAACCTAGTAATTAGACCAATCTAAGAATATATATATTAAAATTCTTTTAGTTGACTATTTTGACAAAAACTCATATAAGCGTTAAATTAATTATATAGTAGTTATTCGACTATATCAGGAGGATAACGGTTTTGGAGAGAATCTATGAATGTTTATTTCTTTGGCACTTTTTAAAGCCTTAATCGCTTGCGTGATTTTAACATCTAATAAATTATGATTTATATTTTATTTGTTCTGGTATCTACTTTTGTTTCTCTTTTCAAGTTATTCTCAATAACTTGCAACATCTTTATAAGTATTAACTGTTTTACTTACTAAATGTAGATTTCATGGTATATCCATTCCACATTTATCACCAACCAAATGTGCATTACTGGCCGCTCCATTTGCCTCTGTCGGCTATTTTAATGTGCGGTCTCGTCGCGGCTCACGTCACTTCGGGTTTAATGTGAATGCAGTTTCTACTGACCGATATAGGGTTTAACAAATTTTAAATCTGTTTTACTAAAAGTTGCTGCAACTGATTTTTTAACTGGAGAACTTGGATATTTAGATAGATAGTCGATGGCCGGGGATCGAACCTAAAACCATGTACCTACCCATTAAACCAGTTTTGTAACCACTCCAAATGCGTCATAATTAAAATATTTGGAATCCCCATTTTCGTTTGCAAGTTGTTGTCGGGTCGGTACGACAACATCACTGTTTGTTCTCAATCAACAAAGCAATTACCCGTAAAAGCTCTATTTTCGTTTCACGGTTCACTGATTGTTCGTGTAAATATTATCCATTTGAAACTGAACGACGTAAGCAACTAAAGTGTACGTCTAATTTAACTTGGTTGTCAATTATTATGATATGGGTATTTCAGGTCATAGAACAAGGAAAGCAATCACAAGAAAAGCTTTTTTTAGTATATTTATGCTTGTTTAAAAAAACTCACTTAGTCCTTAGGAGTATTATGTAGTTCGTAGTTCTTAGTAAGTATGCGTCATAAAGTTCAGGTAAGACTCCAATTCTATTTGAAGTTAAGTGTAGGTTTCCTACCATAATTGGGAGTGGCCACATAGATGGACTGCATGTTCTTAATTTTTTTTTATTTGAAACAAAACATATTAAAAATCTTTGTGATTTTAAACTTTATGAAACGAAAATGCCTTACGCTTGCAGTTGTCAGCACAACAACTATCTGGCGTTGTACACCTTTCTGAATCATGCTAACGATTGTACTTCGTAGCTTGTAGCTCAATTTTGATATATCGGTAAAGATATGTCAAAATATGAGCAGTGGTTGCTAAATATTTTTTGGAAAACATAAGCCTTAATACGGTTATGCTCAGAAATATTTTATTAATTTCGCTTTTATTGTGTGTGAATTGTACACAAACACTTTTGCTTAGTTAATTTACAAAGGTTTGAATAAAGAGATAATTATTGCGAAATACTTTCACTTAATAAATATCAAACAAACGAAGAAGTATCACAAACGGCTATCTAAATCTGGCCCCGAACTATATAAATCCCAAAACGCGAGTCTCTGAAATCTACTTTAAATTCGCTAATAATAGGTACAGCCTACTTTTATATATAAACCAGATAAGACAAAATTTTAAGCTCTAACATAGGAGAGACAGCGCGACGCTCATGAAATAGAAATAGGTTTGGTCGATAAAGTAAAAAACTTCAACCATCTAATATCTACATATATACTTCTTACTAATATTAAAAATGCAAAAGATTGTTAGGACGTATGTATGTTTGTTACTCTGTCACGTAAAAACTACTTGCACCGAAGTGGGTAGATCGTGGGAATAGCCTAGTTTTAAAAATATTATACACCCATCGTACATCGAAAACATGGTTAATTAAAAACCCGTATTTATTCTGTGATTAGTCCAGGATTTGTAAAAAAGGGCATTGTTCTATCCTCTCCTAAACATCATTCCCTCGTTTACAAAAAATATATATTAAGTATATAAACATGAAAGCCAAGCGCGACATCGTCTGATTGTTTCAAATTGAGGCTCGGCCGGTGTTTGCCGGACCTTTCCACGAAGAAACTGCAAATAAGATTGTTTCAAACGCGCCTTCCTGTTCGTCGTAACGGGATTTTCCGGGTGACCTCATGCCTATGTCCAATTCCGGTTTGTTTGTCGTATGAATTCGTATTCGTTAGGCGAGGGATTGCACTAGTGTTAAAAAGGATTTTAAATCTCGTTTTTTTGGTTACAAAAACGTCCCTTCTACTCATATAGCCTTACATTAAAATTTCCTCACTCAGAAGTACTTTTCAACTGAAGTCGTACAGCGTGACCTTACGCGTATATTGATGATGCCAGCAAAACACAGTGACTATAAAACAAATAAACATCCGGTATGTCGTTCAAGGAAAAATATAAAAAAATATTTTTTTGGTATAAATTTGATCACAATTTTGATACTCGTTACTTGATAGAAATGCGTCATTTTGCTATTTTAGCATATTTTCTATTTAGTAGCTCTGTTTGTTCGGACTTTTTCGAGTGCAGGAGGCCAATCACAAAATCAGTTGCGTTAAAATGTTCATGTATTTTATTAATAGGCATGAAGTGCATGAACAGCCCTTTCCGACTTCATTCCCATAAAATATTTAAAGCGTTCCGTATTGGTAATCCGTAAGAGGTATTTTAATGATTTTACCGAGTTTCAGTAAACAACGATCTTTTTAAAGCATCGGCTGAAAAAACCCCATTGGACTTTTCACTGCGTTTTACGAATAAGTTCATTTATTTTAAAAAGCTGTTGAACACACGTTGGGCATAAGTGGGTACTTAGAAGCACATACGACACATTAGGTATTTGAACCTCTTAACTAGAAAGAAAGTGATGGAATGATCATCAATTTGCAATTAGTTACAGATATTCACGTGCGTTAGTCTCCACACAATATTAGCTTAAGTGTATGCCACTTTAAAAAATTATAAATATTAAAACTACTTTTAACTCGTGTAACCTGCTTACTCGAAGGCTAAGTGTTCAGAAAATTAAAGTTAGTCTCGTAGCGCAATATAAAAAGTCTAAATAAATTTACAATTATTATTTCAGGGCATAATTTTTCCATATTATTACAACAACCTGCGTTGCGCTGATACAGTTAACTACCGTACGCACTGCAGTGTTGTACTGCATTACACTGGGGAATTAAGATTTTATCTAAAATTGTCACTAACTGCACATCAGTTACGGCAAGGGAATTACAAAAAGAGTTCGACCACCTTTTTGATTACAGATGTCCTTAGGCGGCTTACTTATGATAAGGTGGACTGCACGCTTATTTCCTGTGTCTATATTATAACGGAACATGTGATAGATGAAGTTTATGTTGTAATATTTACAAACCTTCGTTAAACATGCTCAGAGCACCTTTCAACTGAGATTAATTAATTGGATTTACTCTTTTACGTTGTCTGACAACCTAAGTTTTTAGTGACTTATACATATATTTGTGGTATTAATACAATATACCACATACAAAGTGGTAGAACCAGTGTAGTTCGACCGGGGAGATTTCACCGCCACACCTATTTCTAACGTGACGCAATACTAGCATTTCGTTGAAAGGGTGTGGTTGCCAGCTCACTTATATATGGGATGACCATTTCAGTCCTCAGAAGTAGCAAAGAATCTGGGATCGACTTCAAATAGAACACCTGATCTTTATGCATTTGCTCACAGATGTCCATGGGCTGCATAACCACATACCATCAGGTGGACTGTATGTTCGTTTCCTACTTTAATTAATCAATTAATAATGGTACACTCCCCATTCTTTCTATGGATATGGATATGGTTCAAGACAAATGAATGACATATGAACGGACAGAAGTGTGGACAGGGTTTTTGTTATATGTAATGCAAGATAGGAACATAAATGCAGTCGAATTTATCATGATCAGATTTAGTAGTCACGTTAACGATATCCTATTGTTAATGATAAAAACAACTAACTTTTACATATATGTGAAACAAATACTATGTCGCCCACCTAATCCTTTTTATAATTAAATTACACCGAGTTTAAATCTGACTTCATATTAAATCTCATTCAGAAAGCGTAACGAGAATTTCGTCAGTATGAATAAAGCTTAAAGAATCATAAAATAAAATTTATTATAACCCGTGTACCAACATCCGCAATAAAGTTGCCAGGTCTCGGGCTCTTCCTGGATCGTCCCAAAATTTGTAACTGCATTAATTTTTCATGGTTTTTCCTGAAAATGATACACAATGGTAAAATGCTGCAATGTTTAAATTTATTTGTCATGTACTATAACTGTCTCTATTTTAGGTACTTTTGTACACAAACATTTATTTTTTATTGAATCCTTTCATATGAGGCAACCTTCTCTGTCATCAGGTGTAGCAACGCATCTGTGATTGATTTCAAGTAGTGAAATAAAATAATTAAATTTAAGTACCTTTAGTACGAGTTAATAACGTTTCCTCAAAACAATCATTGTATACGTTTACTATCATTGCTAATTACATTGCAAAGAATGTAAGAAAATAAAACTAAAACATAGGAACTTAAGGCAAAATTTAAACTTTGATTCAGGAAAATAAATTCAAAGCGCAAAGTATCCTGAAAAAAATCATAATACATAGCAACCCTGATCCACGAGCAGCATATTCCATCTGGTTCGCTGAATAAATTAAATAAAAACTGAAATGCAATCCGTTTGAGCTGCTTTATTTAAATTAACTCTTAGTCGTGGCTGAGTGCTATCTTATAATCGCACGTGATTTCATTGAATAACCATACGCACATTTATTAAATAATAAAGTTTTTATAATTTAATGTGAATTTATATAGTGCTTCAACTGACTTGGTAGCACCGCTACATTTCGATTATTGTCGAACACAGATGAGTTTCTGCATTAGATGATTGAGTTGAAATGCTTCATGACGATCTTAACATCCTTGAAACCAAACATATCAACCGCCTCCCTCCTCCTACCCGGGTCTACACTCATGCCTCCAGATTTAAACCAAACCAACAACCCTACCACGTTTAAATGGGTAGGTTATATACAAAACCGAGAGTATTGAACTAAATATAGCCTGCAATTCGAAACAAAAGCCGCTTATAAGAGAACGAACATGTTTTCACAAAATAAAAAGCGTATTCATTGGACGCACAAACGAACAGCAATTTACACGCTGTTTAACACGATTGTTTGAATAAATCTACTTCATCCCAAAACTGTAGTTACAAAAACAGTGAAGGTAGTAATAAAACAGTATAGTAATAAAAACAGTGTAGTTGTATGTTTTCCATCAAACAATGTGCCCCAAATTTCCGTAGACATGTCGGTGTTTATTTAGGTCCTTTGTTTACCCCGCATTGTTACCAACAACACCGGAATACCTAATCTGTTACCGGACTAATGTGCTTCGGTTCCTGTTACTAGATTGTTCGTTGAAATTCCACGATAATAGTACGGTCGCCATCAGTGTGGATCCCCCACACGCCCCAAAAAATACGTTAAAATTCTCATGAATAACGGTACATACGTTCAACTTAAATAAGTTTAAAGTTCATATTTTAATTGGTTTTCGTTGTATGTCATGCGATATATCTATAGTTCTATACTAATATTATAAAGCAGTAGAGTTTCTTTGGTTGGACGCGCTAATCTCAGGACCTACTGGTTCGAATTGAAAAAATATTTTTGTGTTGAATAGTAAAATTATCGTGGAAGGCTTTAGGCTATATAACATTACGCTATGTTTTTTTAATAGATTGTTCTGTAATAAAAGCGGCTGAAACTGCGTGGCACAGCTAACCATTAATACAAAAAAATCTCGCAAAAAATACCTAATGAAAAATTACTTCTATCACTGCCACTCTTAAAATGTATGCGCCTCTCTAATTGACACACAATGAAGACATCTTACTGTTAATATAAAATACTTTTTCAATGACGACCCGCGTGGCCGAACGTTACCATACCGATCTAACGCGCAGTGAGTCCGCGGCCAGACAGGCATCTGAATGATGAGTTTAGATTTCTGTTCTGCGTTCTGGGTTCTGGGTATGGGTGTTTGTGTATTCGTCTTTGTCTTGTCCATGGCACCCACGACACAGGAGAAAATCCTAGTGTGGGGCTATGAGTGTAGAAAGCGACGTCTTTAATTAAATGGAAAAAAGAAAAATCTAATATTAAAACCGTAAATCCAATTTGGAGAGAGCATGTTCTCCCCAAAAAGAGGAAGGAAACACCTCGCGTAACATACTATAAAATTAACCACGAATTTCATTTGTGTAACTTTATGCAGCATACACTATAGCAGATTTTATTATGTTAGTCATAATTTGCCTCCCTGTCTACCTAATGCGTGTTGGTGTGCTATAAAAATGTTAAGAATTTGGTATGCTACAATCGTTGTAGCGTTTATTTAGTGGCATAAAGATTCACATAAATTTCGCACTGTTCTTGTTTTCAAACTTCATTGTGTTTCAGGTGGTAAACAGCGGTGGCACTGCAATTATCAACTGTACGTGGAGCGGATGGCCAGCGCCGCGGCTCGAGTGGCTCCACAACGGCATCCCGATCAACGCTGGCGTGGCCGGCGGCAGGGTCCGGGTTCAGAACAACGGGGAGCAGCTTGTGATAGCATCGGTGCACAGGGCTGACAAGGGCGTGTACCAATGCATGGCCAGGAATGAACGAGACTCGGCGCAGGCGAGCGCTGAGCTGAGGTTGGGAGGTGAGAATTTGTAATGCAATACACAATCGTTATATCTTTTGACATAAAACATTTATAGGCGCAGGGAACCTGATTGTTGGCGATGCAGAACTTTATTAATTTAAGCGCCATCTGGTATACATTTTCGGAACAATTAAGTATCGAATCGAACTAAGTAGGCTACGGTGTTAGATCAACTTAGTGCGTAGATGGCGATATTATCATCATTATGCTATATATTTAGCTCCTGTCGCAATGTTGTCTTTTATGCAAATTATTTGTAGGAAGACGATGTTTCACATCTGCCAGGAGTCCCGCAACGGCTTTTTTGTTTATGATAAGCTTCCGTCTGACATCAATATCACCTGATAGTGATGTAGCACAAGTGCCTATGTACCCTAGTTTTCTTTACGTTCTTGTGATATATTTCTCATTTTAAATAAAATGTATTTTAATAAATCCTTTAAAGTTTACCATTACTTTAGCAACAGAAAAGGTAAATTACTGCCAAAGAAAGTGATACTTTTTGTTACCTTTGGACGTGTATAATAGGTTTTCTATTCTGATTATCTCTAGATACGGCGCCAGAACTTCAGTACACATTCATAGAGCAAGTCCTAAGGCCTGGGCAAGTCGTGACACTCAAGTGTTCCGCAGCCGGCTCTCCTCCTCCACATTTCACTTGGATGCTAGACGGTCAACCATTGAATACCATGGCTAGAGGGCATAGGTAATATTTCCAATTTATTGCCTTAGATTGTTGCCTCAACTGAAGTGGATTACTTTCTTTTCGTCTGAAGAGTTTTAAATACATTAGTGACAAAATATTAACGATATCTGAAGAAACATTTGACTTTTCTCTTCACACGAGTATTTCTGAAATCTGACAAGAATAACAACCTCTTGTTTTTATAGGTATAGTATAGAACAATTTGCGACCAAAAGCAATGACGTCGTGAGCTATCTTAATATATCTGCTGTACGGTCTGAAGATGGTGGGCTGTACACGTGCAAGGCAGCGAACTCTCTAGGCGAGGTTTCACATACTTCCAGACTAAATATTTATGGTAAGACATTCTATTCATTACATTTACGTTCAAAATTCACAAGATCACTTTTGCGATATTGTCTTTGAAATTCATACAGCTAATTATCTTGCATTTACTTGTAAAAAAGTTCCTAGTGACAGATCATTACCGCTCATGGCATCTGTAACTGACTATTTCATCTATATAGGTACATATATGTATACCTGTACTCATCGGATCTGAAGACAACTTTTATCAAAGCAGAAAATGGAACGTGTGGAAACTATGCTTACTACGATATGTGTTCCAGGTCCACCTTATGTGAGGTCAATAGGTCCCATAAGAGCAGTTGCTGGTCGGGAACTTGTGCTGTATTGTCCATATTCTGGTTATCCCATTAGGTAAGAACAACTATTTATTCAGAGATCAAAAATAGATTCAGAAAATTTGAGCCCTATTAATTGCTTCATTCTTTCAGTTCTGTAAAATGGGAAAGAGACGGCAGCCAATTAGAATGGGACAACAATGTGGATGGTGCACTAAGACTTTCAAGAGTAGAATCTTCTCATGCTGGAGCTTACACCTGTGCCGTAATGGGACCTCATGGGGAAATTGCAAGAAGAGAATTGCAGCTTATAGTTAGCAGTAAGTTCGAATCGGAATACAAACCAAAAAAAAACAAAAAGATATTGAAATCGCACAATGGAATCATATAACAGATTTAATTACTTTTCTCATGCAGATCCACCAGAAATAGAGCCCTTCTCGTTTTCTGCAAACTTGCAGGAAGGGAAGCGAGCTCAAGTGAGCTGCAGTGTTACATCAGGAGATATGCCTGTCCACTTCACTTGGCTGAAGGACAATGTTCCTATACCTTCATCCTTACAGGTATGGTTGTTAATAGTTGTGGAAGCATAATTCCATAATAATCATCGTTTAAGAATTAAGCGATTTAACATCTTATTAATATAAAAATACGAAGGTTCGTTACGTGATCATTGTCTCTTTGTCGATATCTCAAATTACTTACTTAATTATGAAAACATAGACATTCTTTGCCATATTCGTTATTTTCATCAGTATTGTTGTAGAATCCAATATCTTCTGTTAGAACATTCCATTATTTTCCGAAATAACGTCCAATCGTAACAAAACCACATTACCCAGGTGGAAGAGCGAGGTGCTGATTTTTTCAGCAACCTTGTGTTCAAGGAAGTGTCAGCTCGCCACAGCGGCATGTACACTTGCGTCGCCTCAAACACAGCGGCCAAAGTAAACTATACGGCCGAACTGGTGGTGAAAGGTAACAGGCCTGTTAGCACCATGCACCGGAACGCTTGTGAAGCACCGAGCTCGACATGTTCTAGTAACCCTGAGCACTGCACCAAACACGCTTATGCACCAAGTACAAGCTGATTAAATATCGTTCACCACCTAAACCAGCACTTGACACTTCACGCTTTTGAGCACCGAATATCAAGAATTTACATTACGATAACACATTCCGGAAGGTATTTGCTGCCGTATTTTTATGATAATGCTTTTTCATAAATTGAAACCGATCCTGAAATTTAAAAGGATATTTACTTAATTAATTCAATTGAGGAATTTCCATTAGGTGTAGGCAATAGACCAAATCAACATCATCGCTTCCGTAAATCTCCTATGTTTCTTAACTTATACCTTAAACTTAATTGAGTTATAACTTCATAAAATACGATAAATAGGTAATTGATACACAAATTCCAATAATTTGAAGATAACTTATAAAAGTCAAAAATTCCAGTACAATTTGTTTCACTAACTTATTTTAATCAATGTCAAACTTTTATTTAATTGCACAGTTTTATATTTTTTATCCTCTTTTTCTATATTAGATATTTACCTTATTTTCATCGTATCTTGTTGTAATATTTGTTTGTCGTTTTTGTTTTGCCTTACATTGGATTACAGACTGATGGAAAGTGGTAATAATTGATACAATTTAATTGAAATGATCTAAAAATCTAATTTTTTGACAACAGTAAAGTGCGTAATACTAAAATTTAATTCGAATATACCAAAAAAATCATGAACCCTGTTGTTAATGTCATTTTAAATTTATTTTGTATAAAAACGTCTATAATATAATTCCTATATCACGGCCATGGAAGTATAATGGAAGTAAGTATTTGATGCTACCGGGAAAGGTAAGATGAGAGGAATATATAACATTTCATATAAACCTTATTTCGTAATGTGTGTATACTTACATATACGTTTAATTTATCATTCATAGAAAGATGACATTTATCCTAAGTGACTAAAAATATCAAAATTGAATAAGATTTTAAACGTCAACAGTTAAGAAACTATCTAAGAACCATTTCGGTTTTATTGATTTTACTTCTTTTTTCCATGCTGCAGTATCCCCCAAATGGATAATGGAACCGAAGGACGAAGCTGTGTTGGCTGGAGAGCAGGTGGCCATGCATTGCCAGACCACTGGTTCTCCAACTCCTCAGGTCACATGGCTCAAACAAAGAGGTGAGCTCTCTTTTTCAGTTGAATCGTTTAAGTAAATTACGTTTAAGTAATTCTGCTTGAATATTAACTATTTAAACTTACCGAAAATCTAAGAAGACATAATTAAGAAATTCAAGACTTATTTAAGCATATTTAAACAATAATAATAATAATTTGGAAGACTGACAATAGGTAAATAAATAATAAAAAAATCTATAATACTAGGATTTTTATGTAGAATTTGACAAACCGCATGGCGGAGCGGTCACCATACGGGTCTGACACGCAGTGGGTCTCGGGTTCTAGGTTCGGGTCTTTGTGTGTCCATGGCACCCACGACACAGGAGAAAATCCTACTATGGGGCTATAAGTGTACATAGAGTTTATTTAAAGTTTATTTATTTATTTATTTAATTCATATTTTAACATTTTATTCGAACCTAATCTCAAACAACTTCTTTACTTCTCCATTAGCAGGGACAGCGTCAGATTACATCCCGCTGGTGAATCTCGGCGGTCGCTTCCAGTTCCTGTCGAACGGCACGCTGTGGATCGAGTCAGCGCTGCCGTACGATGAGGGACACTACATGTGCCGCGCTGAAAACGGCGTCGGTACTCCGCTCAGCAAAACTATTTTTGTTGCTATCAATGGTAAGTTCTTAATTATTTTCGTCGGATTTCAGACATGCTATATTTTTATTACAGACATATTATTTTTTTTATTGATGTCATGACAGTTGCCCACCAGTTTATCATATTTACACTACAGGAATCTAACTTTTGAAAACTGTTGGCCGCATTCTATACACTATTTTTAGGAGTCAGAATCAGAAGTGGAAAATAAAACAAAAACAAATCACACGGCCCTTTTGTACTTATTGTTACC
>DWNE01006205.1:0-13265 GCA_018249875.1 Cecropterus toxeus | reverse complement strand
ATTACGATCGGCTATAAAATAATTAAAACCGTATATTGTTAGTACTCGTTACGAGTTTACTTGTATTGAAATAATATTATATTACTTAAAGCCTTTGTTTTGATTTAGAAAAAATGTTTACATGATACAATTCGTTGTGTGAGAACTATTTGACGGATTTCGCTTAAATTTGGCACACATTTAGTTTATGACCAGATTAGGCGCATAAGATACTCAATAACGTAGTAAATTCCGTAGTAAATGTAGCCGAAGCCACGGGAATAAGCTAGTGGCGGAACGGTCACCATACCGGCATGACACGCAGTGGGTTTCGGGTTCGAATCCCGGTCAGACAGACATCTGAATGATGAATTTAGATATGTGTTCTGGGGCTACGTGCTTGTGTATTCGTCTTTGTAAGCGTCCATGGCACCCACGACGCACGAGAAAATCCTAGTGTGGAACTATGAGTGTATAAAGCGTTATTCATTACTAGCTTTGTCACGCGGTTTAACCCGCTACTACATAAGAAAGTACAAACAAACATATATGTTATATAGCCTATAGTCTTCGTCAATAAATGTACAATTCAACACAAAAAGAATTTTTCAATTCGAACAAGTAGTTCCTGAGATTATAGCGTTCAACCAAACAAACTCTACTGCTTTATAATATTAGTATATGTATGTATATTCAATTTAAGTGTCCATTTTGCTACGTTGTATTATTACATTTAATTCTCTTTGTGTTTAGTGGGAGGCGAAAGTGGAGCGTGGTCAGCAGGAGTTCGACACGATCTCGCGTGTGATCAAGAAGGAGTTGGAACGTTTCGAGGAGTTGCGGCTGGCCGAGCTGCGAGCCGCGCTGCTCAGGCACCTCGAGGAGCACATGAAACATCAGGCGCAGGTAACGAGGGGATATGGTGGAATGGAGAAGAAGGGGGGAGGGGGGGGAGCGATTAGAAGGAATCTCTAGGAGCACAGCGACAGGCGCAGGTAATGCCCCCCGTTATGGTGTTCTGTGGAGGTGTGGTAGGATAGACACGTGATTCATATACGGTAGTCCATGGAATCCTGGATTAAAAGGGTTCGCGAGGTGCAGATGAAGCATCAGGCGCAGATAACGGGGGGATATGATGTACTGTGGGGGGAGGAATATAGACAAACGATTTTTAAACGGTAGTCCATAGATACCTGAAGTAGAAGAATCACAGGGGTTCTCGAGGGGCACATGACCTAGGCGCAGGTTACTGGAGGGACGATATGGTAGGGTAAATCAGCGATTCATGAATAGTTGTCCGCGAAATGGGTTTCGTAGAAGGCTCACAGGAGTATTCAAGGAGCACAGGTGTTTTAAGGGCCTTATACTCGTATATATTGGACGTTAAATACGAAAGAGGCCGAATTCTAAATTTACACAAATTGTGAAAAGGTGTAGTCTACCAATTTACATCTGGCCCGAGAGATAGTCCACCGCACGGGTCAAATGCTAATTGGTTGACCCAACATTCAGATTAAGGTTTGAACTTAGGACAATAATGGGTTGATGACACACCAAATTAATGGATTTGTTTTTTCCAGGCAATCCGATACTGGGACGCATTCCTGCCCGAAGCCCGCGCGATCAAATGAGAGCGGCGAATTTCCAACGGTACGTTTACATTAACTCTTCATGCCGCACAATAACTGCTATCGCGTTATTACATTATTTCGTCTTCTCTAAATAAAAACGCATTTGGAAGCTATTAATATAATGAGCTAGATGTCAGGTCATGAACATCACATTTGAAAAATATAGAAAAAAAACCGTTACGGGACGCCTGGCAGATGTGAAACATCGAATATGCATAGAGATAAAGTTTAAGACAGATTTTCTTTTTAAGAAGAGTGTTACATAGTTCACACCATCATATATCATGGCGACGCAAACCATGGCGACGCGTCGCCACGCCAACAATCGATCTCACCCGAGCTATAGATGTTTCACATCAAAAAACAAGTCAGATGTCGAGCCACGTTCACATTCACAAGCAATGTCACGTGATATTTATTTACAAGTGATCCGCGCGATACAATGTGTTAGACATACTACGAGCTGAAAATAAACGCGTCAGTTCTAATTTTGGTTTCAATCTTCTGTCTAAATCAGGGAATCCCAAACTATTTGAAGCAAGAGACCCAGTTTTCCAACATGAAGTGATACTTCTGACTCTTAACGCGAAAGTACTTTGAAAATTCGATCTCTATTTCATATTGATATAAAACAACAATTTATAAGTGTGGTTGTCCGGTTGAGAATCCCTGGTCTAAATGATAAGGTCCCGGTGTTAAATATTTCTTTGTTTGCTTAAGCTGTCTGTAGGGGGTCCCTTAATCATGTTATCCAAATTTTGTCTGTAGCTAAAAATGCTTTTATATAATGTTTTAGTTGTATAACATATTTTCTTGTTATTCAACCAAATACCATGTTTTTTTATATTCCCACAGCTTCCTTTTTTATAAACAATTAATAGTAGTTTTAACCGTAATTGTTTTATTATTCATATTTGAGATATTCATCTTGTTTAATAGCTAAAAGTTGTCTGTCTGCGAACTGATAATTTATAAATAAATACGTAATATGTGAATAATAAATTATTAAATTGTTTCAGATAAAAAATAAGCAATTTTTTTGTATTTACTTTGTATTTTGCGTCATATATGCGAGAGAAAATGTTTTATATTAAAAATATAGATGTAATTTCAACTATACAAGAAAAATCTTATACTAAAAGGAACGCAAGTTACTCAAACGACGCTTTTATTAAAGATCATTTGTTGAGTTAGTTCACGAAATAACTCTTAGAGTATTATTTTATATACCATTATGTTTTATATATAAATAAAATTTGTTAAATATACACGTTAGCAATTATTGTGCGACTACCCTTCATAATTATAATATCACCCCTTCAGCCTCTAATCATGCTCAAAATTCGTTCACTACCTCTTTTTTTCTGAAAGTTTAAATTTATACTATAATACAATTGTACCATTATTAAAATTACAATTTTCATAAATGTACTATTTGTCCTCACTTTAATGTGATACATTACGATGTATATTATAAATGTATAAATGAATATTAGATATGTATAACGGTGTATAATATTCGTCTTGAGTAGCGAAATGAGTTATAATTTTTAACTATACTAGTACAATTTTAAGCTTAGAATAAGCTTCGATTGAATAATGTATGAAATAAAATATATCACAACTAAAAATATTCCTAGATGGTTAAAAATTGTAATAAAATTGATGTTACTATTTTTCATTGTAAATTAATTTCATAAATTGTACTGCACCAGGCGGTAAATATTACGTGAAGATTTTTAAAAATCAATCGACTGATTTCGATTTATAGAGCTTAGATTCTGTTACGCACATTTTTGTGACACCTTATGGCAAATTTGTCGTTAAACTAAATATACAGTATAGAGTAGTGTATCCCTTACGAATCTACTTTACAAAAAGCAGTTAAAGTCCAACTGCACCACTAAAATGTGTTGTAACAACTCTTAATAAATATTGGATTATACCGAAAGTAGCCGATTAAAACCGAAAATCTTATTCAACATTCTTATACATTAAAGGCAATACTAATATTTACAGCCTGGTAGTGTACGTAATTGTATAAAAAATATCACGATTCATATTTGTTGTTGCACAGTTTCCTATAATATTTTATACACATACATTCATAGTTATGATTTACGACTGAATAAAGTATATGAGATAATGTACTATATGAGTACATTAGTACTTGTTATAAATTATTCATGTTATAAACAGTAGACTTGCTATAAATTCTATATCATGTTGATATTCCTTTTTAAATACTAATTACAATAACAACTTCAGCGAATGAATCTGAAGTGCTGTACAGGCACTTACGACGAAGAGTGGACACCATAGCTCTATTGTACTCCCTAGACTATAGTTACAAAAAAAATACAGTCGAATTGAGAACCTCCTCCTTTTTTGAAGTCTTTAAAAAAAGTGTACAATGTACAATGGTTACCAGAAAATCGTCCAGTAAACTTGATAACTATTTTGTTGGAGGACACCCATAAATTATAGACGTTGAAGGGGGAAGGGGTCGGTACAAAAAACCGTGTAAAAGACAGGGCGGGGGGGGGGGCAAATCTCAGCACATCTCATCAAGGGGAGAGGGTGTCGAAAAATCGCCAAAATCACTACATGTATTTTGCATTGCCCCATTGAATTATACATACCGAATATATTGAAATCATAATTTCTTAATAATTCTAATATAATATGTATATTATACTCAAAATATTTCAATTATATTATAATTAGTATTGTTTTACAATGTTTGCAATGTCCGGTTTTGAACAAAGGATAATAATAATTGCTATTAATTAAACGTATTGAGGCTGTTTAAAACCTTTCAATTACACGATGGCTCACCAAACAACAGGACATTGTCACCCTCCTACCAAAAAAAACCTGTAATACGCTATGAATGTATGTGTCATTACGTTGTAGTAATCTAATGATAATAATATTAAATATAAACCAATATAAATATAATGGAAATATATAATAATGTGTAACATAATAATAATTGGATATATGTACAGATTGGTGTAAACAGTATGTATGTACGCTCTGTAAACGTAACTACAAAAATATAACACGTAAAATCAAATTATTTTTATTGTTGTTTGTGCAATAATTTCCTTCAGTGTAATATTATTTCGTTAAAGCAGCATTTTTCATAAATTGATAAGTCGAGACCTGGTACCGGGTCCGACAATAAATACCGGGTCGCAAGTATGGTTGCCAACCGCACTATAATGAAATACCGAAAAAAAACCATAGCCCCACTAGGATTTTCTGTGACGTGGGTGCCATGACCCCACAAACAACCAGACCCAGAACAGAAACTTAATTCATCATTTAGATGTCTGTCTGACCGGGTATCGCACCCGGACCCAATATAGTATTGTACTATTTGGATCTGCGTCCTATATAAATATACTATTGATGAAATAACGCATATTGATTATAAATACTGTATTTTCGACACGGAAATCAAGAAACAAATGCATTAGTTTCAAATTCAGTTTGTGAACGCATCTTTACATTAATTTTAATAGAATTCACAAAGGAGAATGTGAAAATGTGCCTAGGTAATTATTTTTGGGAAATGTTGCTTTAAGTAATATTCTTTCATGCATTTGGTGATGCTGATTTTTTTACAATACAATTATTACTTCGTATAATTATATTTTTGAGTTACGTATCTGCGTACATATTTGAAGAAGTTCGTCAAATATTCGTTTAGTTATTGCAACTCGTGATTACATGCTAAATCATATATGTTCTTATATCAAATATATTTATTTTATTTATTTATATTACAATTTTCAATCCACAAGAACATTTTGCATATCCAGCTCTTTGTGCCAAGATTTAAAATTTTATGAGCCCTATGAGCAATCACAATATACTCGGTTTTTAGTACTTTTGCAGTAAAGTGTAGCTGATTGTAGTTGTTAATTTGTCCCTCGTCGTCGTCTACTCATTATAATCCCATTGCTGAGCACAGCTCTTCTATCAGATTGAGAGAGTTTCAGGCCATAGTCCACCGCGCTGGCTAAGTCCGAATTGATAGACTTTACACACCTTTAAGAACATTTTTTTAAAGTACTCTCAGGTGTATAGTTCTACACATCTGAGAGTACTTTAAATGGTCCTCCGATTTTTCTTCGCCGTAAAGCAGTGATAATTATTTCCTAATACGCACATAATTTTAGAAAAATCAGTGGTGCCTTTGATTCGAACCTGGGATTGAGAGGCCTTGTGTAGATTCAACCATTCGACTATCACTGCTTACTTTTATTTGATCCACACATACTAATAGTATGTGGGGGTCAAATATTCCACTAAATTTTATACCAGCTAACCCCAAACATTGGTCCTGAAATTTTACATATATACTTAGTTTAGATGACTATGCATGATTACATTGCTTACGTCATTCTAAATCTAATATGGCGTACGGCCCAAAATTGCAGACTTCTTTTATGCGCTCCCATGCAATGGATATTAAATGTAAATACTTTCTAATAAGAAAATAAAACATGTTTAAAAAAATCTTTCTTTATTGATATTTTATGAAACGGTCTTTTTAAAAACAGAAAAATAAAAAATATTTAAAAATGTTTTTTTTTTTTTAACTTAACTTTATAGGCAACTTTTACAATCACGAGTTGCAATAACAATTTTATTTGACTATACAAATAGAACAACTTTTTGAAAGGGTGTATCTGTTATATAGGCTGTGTCTATGAGATATTTAGAGAAATTGATTCATTCTTGAACAAGTCTGTATTACAATTTGACTGTTTTCTTATTTCCTTATCGTATAAGTGCATGGATGTTTGAGCTCAGCTGTTAAATATTTTTATGCTGCATTCGTTAGTTGTAGGACATGATATGTCGTTTTCTTTAAGAATGTTAGTTTTTTTTTATTTTTTAATATAATTCGCATTTAAGTAACATGTATTTTTTTCAGACATTCGTGTCAATATTGTAAGGGCGTTATCACACTTGCGATTTGTAAATATTTGACATAAAACCATCTGTCGCAGCGATGTCGTCTGTCGCAGCTATCTGTCGCACGTCCACGCGACGGACTTGCTCCGAACTAGTTACTAAATCGCCTTAATGAATAATCGATGATAAACAAATCGCTTTTGTGTATTGCCGCATTAGACATGACGGTAATATAATCGTTCACTATATAATTATTAAATTATGCATTGTCTTAATAATAAATTTGCATTGGCTTCCTTTTGTCGCTTATTTGAAGGTTTTGTTAAATTCGTTCTTAAATACATATATTTTTATATTTTATTTTCGTTTAATATACGTGTTAATTAGGTATTAGACGATGTATTCCAAATTAGTTAAGTTAAATTTTGTATGTTACAGTCAGAGTATATCAATGTAGGAAAATAATATAATTTGAAATATGAAAAAAATCTGCAGAACTGCTTTCCAAATCTCAAAGATTGTGTTTCAAACATTTAAAACACTTATCCAACGTTAACGCTTTTGCGTCTCGGGACGCCCGACAGGAGTGAACTTAAACTAATCTAAGTTGAACTATCCAATATTGAAATTATTTAACTTGGGAAAACTTATAAGTCTATCGCACACTAAACGCTGAGACATGTGAAGAGAGGAGAAAGAATAGTTTGTCCGAAATACGGCTAGCGCTGTGCGTTAGAGTGAGAGAGGAGGAGTCGGTTTGCTGCTGCCGTATGCATGAGAGAAAGGGAAGCCAGACAGACTAGCACCGTAACGCGTTACGTAACGAAGCGATTTACCCTCCCATAAGAAGTGATCACTTCGAAAAACAAGTATGAAGTGTGAGGCAAGCTCTTTAAACTTTCAAAAGGAAATAATTATAACCAAGAATATAACTTACAATATAATTGTGTGTGGGTAGTGCAAGCTGACAATGTGTGCTAATGAAATTGCATAGACCTACGGGGATACAAATTGTCAGTTACATTTTTTTTCTTACACTACCACCGGATCGGAACACGACCATAACTGGAAAGATTCGGCAAGAAACTCAACGGGTTTGTCTTTTTTATTTGTATTTTTTAATTATATTGTTTATTATATTTACAATAAAAGCTAGCTCCAGTATCTTGCCTTACACTCGACTAAACCAGAGGCTTGTTTGATAAATAACATTCGGAAATGTGTGCATAATTTTATTATCATGTAAAATCGAGTTGCCGATAATTTTATTGTATATTTTACCGAGTCTCAGGCTTAATGTGTAATTTAAAAACATATAAACTTACTGTACTGCGTACACTCATAAAGGACGATAGATTATACATTTAACTTATACAAATGGTGTAGTCAAGTACCAATAGGTAAGAATTCTTTATTAATTACACGTTCTGCTTTATCTCAAGTTGTAGTCGTTATCTCCATAAACAAACTTGTTAGACAAGACAACTTATTAGTAAATAGGCTCTTTGCAACTATAGCTATCTTTAAATACTTCTAGATACATAAGTATGAGATGGTGTCTGTGTGTTATTCAATCACGCAAGAACCACTGGTCCGATTTATATGAAATTTTGCATTGATGTAGCTTATTTAACTGGTCAGTCTATAAGCTACTTTCGATTTCGTTTCTTTTTGCTATTAATAGGTGGCGACTATATTAGTGACATCACTACACCCTTTGGTTTTAGACTTTAATATTTCCATTTTAAATAAAAAGGAAACGATAAAAGTAAACTTTCAATGGCATATACGAGATTTCCATTTATTTTCTATCCGGAAAATCTTTATCCCTTTTCATGTACCTCTTACAGTCAGCGAATATAACCTAATTTTTTGCTACGAAGCACGGGTGCTTCAGCTAGTATCTAAATAAAATAGTTATTCAGTAATAATACATTTATACAAGTGTATGAGGATAGTAGACGCCACACCAATTTCTGCCAAAGCTAGCTCTCCCAGTATTATGCGCTGCTATGAATGGAATTATTCTGGTCTGGAGGGTGTGGTATGGATGACGTAAATAATAGGGGCAGAGCGTGGGGGGGGGGGCGGAGGGGCGGTCCGCCCCGGGCGGCACATTTTGAGGGGCGGCAAAAAAAGATTTGGCAACCTTGTTTTGTCGTCAAGTTAGATATTGACGTTTTTTTTTGGGCGTCAAGTTAGATATTGTTGATTTTGATTTGGTTAGATATTACCAAAATTTGTAAATGTGTGGCGAGTTCAACTTCCGCCTCGCGGGCGCCGGGCGGCGTAAGCCCGCGCTACGCCACTGCTCAGGGGAAGCAATATCTGTGGCCAACCTCAAATAAAACTAATCTTATCTGGAGCTGATTACAGATGTCCATGTCACCGTAGCCACTTACTATCAGGTGTCCTCATTTGCTGCTACAATAGTATCAAAAGAATCTGCAAATAAAGCTATTTTTTTAGTTTTCAACGCTGTCTTATCAAAGAAAATTATACTCTGACTGCGACTAAAAATCTAATATAATTTATGTGGGTATATGAAGTAGATAGTACGATTAAAGAAAATCTCGAGTCTAATGTATTAATTATTTTTTATATTGCCAAATATATTTAGTGGTAATTCGGTGTGAAGGAAGAGATAATTTTAAATAAATTATAAATAATGTTGGTTTCGAAGTCTAGAAATTGTACTTTATTCCAATTATATTATTATTACGTAAATCATGTATGAGTTTTATTTCAATGGTCCCTATTATACTTCGCAGCTGATTCTATAAAGTACAGATTCGTAATAACCTGACGATAACACAGATAGAATACAGACAAACTATCCACTTGATTTTAAGTGGTCAAGCCCATAGCCTAGGCTTAGCGTTAGTTTCTAAGTCTAGGTGTTTATATACTCGTATGGATCCCCACGACGGATCTTAGGGATCTGTAGGCCTATGAAAGGATAAAACATTATGTTTAAGGTAGTATAACTCTTTATGGTTCGAATGGTGCCTCATTGTCATCCATTTTTACCCGAACGAGGTAATGGTTTTCGAGAGTATGTAAATGTTTGTATGTCCATTTCTTTGACACGCTCTACAGTCCAAACGGATTATACTTAACATGTGACGTATCATTGGAATCGTCTCAGTGCTTCCAGATGCACTGTAATTACAGTAAATCTATCATATAATTTTTATTAATGTATACTGTAATGATAAGAATACATTGTAGAGAATTTCTAACCTTTGGAAGGCACTCCTTAAAGCAGATTACCTTTTTTTCGTCGACGTAAACGATTGACATTTCCTTTAAAGTTCTTTGAAATGTCTTTTACTGTAATATTGTATTACTAGCAGACCCGTGCCCACTTCGTTGGGTATTAAAAAAAAATTGGTGTGAACTTGGTACTAAATGTTTGGGCTTATTACCCAACTGCCAATGGAGGGTTATAATTTTACCGCTTATACATGAACATATGTATCTATGTGCTTGCCAATTTGGGGAAAATGTATGCCCTACTATGTAAAACCTTGGTGTAATTATGTAACCTTTCAATTGAATATTAAGATTATTATGATTGATTTTTTATTTGTATTGTTCGATACTTATTTGTTTACAATATTTTATATTTGGCAGCAAAATGTATTGTTTATCTGAATATCCAACCCAAAATAAACCAACATATATGTGACCAGGAGAAAAAACTCAGAAAAAATCAGTTCCTACGTAGACAAAGGACATCTTGACTGCGTACAGCATGCTTTTAAATATGAACAAATCCGTTGGAATCATGGGTATCCGCGGAATATGAGCAAGTTGTCCCACTGCTGGCAGCGTAAGAATGGTGATAATTGTTGATACAAATACATTGTCACGTAGTTCATAAACCAAAAGTGCGTTGTCACTTAGTTCATAAACTAAAAGTGCGTTGTCACGTAGTTCATAAACTAAAAGTCTTGTGCCATTACACATATTAGGAGGACTTTATTTTCTGAGTAATTTGGTAAACTTGGATTTTTTTATTCCTGATAATACTGATCGACTTCTAGACAACCAAGTATCATCGGTTTTTGATTGCGAGCGATGTCGCGGGTAAAAGCTCATTTACTTCATATATTTTTAACATTTTTAGGACTAGAATCGATCAATCTGTGCTTTGTTGTTTTTGTTTATCCCCGTGAAGGTTGCCCACCTTATGTTATGTAGGATCTTTACCCCACTAACCCCCCGGGTGGACGTCTTCAGCGCGATGTGGAGGACTCCAGAATATCCAATGGAACGCAACCAAAGGCCTCCAAGCGTGATGCCCTAATCAGGCTCTTTCCCAGTAAGCTTTATCGCTCACCGTATCTTCTAGTGTTTACGACAGCATGCAATCACAAATACCATCGTCCTTCCATCGTCCGTCCATGGAAGCCTCCTTTTAATCGCTTCTTAAGACAGGCAGAGGATATAGTAGCCGTATCCTAATCCCGATACTACAGGGACAATGCCTTGCTTTACCTAACGTCTAGTGTGTAAAATAGTGCGGAACTACCCGTACAGAGGGGATCGTAACTTTGTGGGGCCCTTTTCTCTATGGTAATGTAGTGTATAGGTACTTATCAGAAAAAACTCGAATGTTTTTTTTTTCGTTACATGTAACGCCTTAATTACAATTCGTCTCTTATTATTTTTAACAGGGGCTGACGGTCCCCTGTATACACGGGGCCCTGGGCTGAAGCCAAAAAAGCCCATTGATGGATCCGCCCCTGTACCCATGTAATTCAGGTCATCGAACTTATTCTATTTACATCTACGAAAAAGAACCACTCTGTAATGTTATAAATAGTGAACAAAACATATCTTGCTAATAATATAATAAAAGTGAATGGATGTTTGTTAGTCCCTACGCAATGACTTGTGGCCACCTCACCGTAGTGAACTGGATCCAAGCTATATGCCGGGTATATGCTAGTCTAATCATTTATTTATTTTTCATTATTCTTGTAAACGCATGAATCAGAATTGTTATCACAACGATTACTTCGAAACAATTGCGTAAATATGCAGTGATAAAAAATCGTTACTTTTATAACCATTTAGCTCATCCACTTACCTATTGGTATTAATCAATAGGTTTAATACCTATCAGACTATACGTGGACGAACTAAATACAAATGATAAGCCACGGGATATCTTGGCTTGATAACAATGACAATACTTATATACGAAGTGAACCGTTATCGAGCAATTTTACGAGTGAGTTCTCGTATGTGCTTTACATGTGTACAGGTAAGCCGTTTTTGTGTATTAATATTAATAATACTAAATAGTTCATAAATAAACAACCCAGAAATTTTTAGATACAATTTTTACAACTTACTGTCACAGCGTTTTTCTAGTGTTTGGTTCTGAATTAGTGCATTTTTAAACAATCTTTTAAACCAATTTAACCTAATGGGGTTGATTGTCTGATAATGGTGAAATTAGTGTTTTTCTGCTGAAATTAATATTTCTAACTTGTTCTTCTTGATTTAGATACACAATTTATTTCTTAGTGATTTTGAGAATGATTTGTCCAAAATTATGTTTCAATATTATCATAATAAAAATAGAAAAGGGCGCTTTAATAAACATTAAAAAATAATTAATTTACCATTATTTTTATATGTAGGTAATATTATAATATAATGTTCCTATTATTTCATATTGTAATATTAGTTAAAATTTATTTCTTATCGTTTCAGCAAAATGAAGGCATTCTTCGCGCTTGCATTTTTTACCGTGATCTGCGCGGCAGAGCTCGAGCCAGTTCAGCTGCCAGAAGCTGCAGTCCCGCACGTGGAAGTGGAACCAGTAAGGGTCGTGGAAGTACCTGACATTGCATTTAATCCTGATGACAGCATACGTATCGTCGACTTCGTTGAATTGCCTGAACCAGTTTTAGCTGCAGATGCCAACGTCAATTTTATAAATAATGATGGTTTCCAAGCCATTGCTCCGCCTGACCTCGAGAATATGCAGCTCATCGACGTTCCTCACCAAGATAACATTCCATACCCCTACAGACCTCGGATTGACCCCATGTGGCGTTAATACTTAAATTCATCAGTGTCGTATCTAGTATCTACTCGTAATGTCCAAGGGCGTAAAACAATTAAGGGGGGGCGACGATAATTTTTCCGATCTATATAAATTACAAATCGAAAAAAGGTCATTAAAATTTCGAACTTGATTGTTTAGGAAACTTCTATTCCTTGAAAAATTTTCAGGGGGCGTAAACTTAAAACCTTATTCGGGACTCAAAATTAAATTTAGACAAACGCCCATGACCACTAGCTACGACGCTGTCGATTACTACGTTTACTGGTGGATCCAGGATATTTATTTAAGAGAAGAAATTTCGTTGACTACTATAAATTTACTTAAGTACATTATTTTATATTTTGTAAAATTCTCCAATCTTGTAATTACCCCTGGAAAGTAGAGGATGGATTTAAATGCTTTAATATGGGAGAGAGGGTGAACCCTTTAAACGCTTCAACCCTCCACCGGAATTCGGCGCTAACTGTTAAACATAATTATGTTGATCATGTAACGAATTTTCATGTGAATAATTAAATGCACAAAAATATTGATTATTTTGCTTTGTATATGTTTTAAATGTTACGGGTACTCACGATATGCGGTTTTTTGAATTTCTTTTTGCCGATATTTCGACCCAATTACATGGATCGTGG